>JAUMHH010162026.1:0-17465 GCA_032359455.1 Chlamys rubida | reverse complement strand
TATGATCATGCGGGGGGGGGGGGGGGGTATTTTCCTTCAGTACTTAGTACGATAATCATTATTCTACAAAACTTGACGTTTTGATTATCTTATTGAGTCTCACCATATGATTCTTGATCAAACAGCTGATAAACGTATAGACATCGATCTATAATTCTACGCAACTGATATTATTCCTCTTTTCATGTTTATTTACTTTAGATGCTCTTACCACGACACAGAACACACAATCATGGGAAGTGACGTCAAGCGCACCGACTCAGACAGCAATTACGCCTTCCGCTGAAGAGACGTCTGATGTTAGGACTACCTCACAAACGACACCAACAGTGGGAGCAGTGTCTGGTGTTCCGACAACGAGACAAGACATAACTGCCGATGGCGAATACACTTCATATAACAGTCAAAATGACCCAGTTGATGGTGCAACATGGAGCAGTAACAATTGTCGTGTAAAGAACAAGAAGAACAGACATCTTGACCAGGACGAGTTGCAAAATGCGGTTAAAGAACTGAAATCTCTGCTCGCTGTAAACAAAACCAACTTGTCTGTTTACCGATGTAAACTCGTCAGTGTTTATGACTCCCGACCCAGCAGTGTTGCCATAGGAGTGGTCGCCTCAGCCATTCTTATAGTCATTGTCGGTATGATCGTTATACCTGACATAGCCAGTTTTATCAGGTACCTTTACCGATGACATAAAAAAGAAACACCGCGACTAGACAAGGAAATAGAGACAACAATCAGGTAAAGAAACAGAGAAATCGAGAAAAAAACTGCACAAGAACACAGATGCTAAAAGTGAAAAAATTATGACAAATATGCAAAGAAAAAAGAGGCGCTAGAACAATAAGGAAACACAACCAGACTCAAAAACCTGCCGCAATACAAACGAAAAGAGAACATTACGCAAAGAAACACATGAGATTGTATGAGGATAGTCCATCATGCACTGAGAAACCGGCACTACCTACAGGAGGGAAGACAATCTCGATCAGGAACATCGATACTTGGCAATCACGGAGCTACACACAGACATACGACAGACAAAGGGCGAAAAAGACGACACAATACAGAGAAAACTAAGAGATAACAATGAACGTTCACGCTACAAAAGACATGAATTGCACAGGCGAGTGGAGATATTTCCTGGAGATACACATTAAGAGAAACGCATGCAGACAATTCAGTGATAGATACGCAGTGTAGAGGCAAATGTGAATACTTAAATTGACGTTGGTGCAAATCAATACTAGACAACGCAGTCAGACTAACAGGAACAGAAAACCGAAACTAGAAAGACAAATAGAGATAAATACATAAAAACCTAGACGATGAGACACCAAAATGCGAATAAAAGAGTAATAGTACAAGAAAGAATAAAAGAGAAAATGAAGCACATAGGCTTTGGTACTACTTAAGATGCGGAAAGTCTTGAATGTAGACACCATTGATTTGAACAAACAAAAACGCCGGTATCGGAGAAATACCGTCATCAGACAGACAAGGTGAGATGTCATTTTGTAGACAAGGTCAGACAACGACATATACAATGTAGAAACATCCACACTAGACAAAAAAGACGATACAAAACCAACGGAAACAGAAAACAAGCCAACAACACATTAGGAGAGGCCAAAAGGCACAAAGATAGACCAACATACACAAGGGGAGACAAACCTCTATACTTATATAGGTAGTACCTTAACAGCTGAAACTACAGAAAATGCAACGAGCTGTATATGCAGTATGTACGTTTTGACCATGCACGAGCGTATTGTATGCGTGCAACCTTGACTTACCCGTATCTAAAAACCCTGATCTACCCATTATATGGAGCCACCAATTAAAGGGTGTCAAAAGATATGCTGTTAATTACCTTTTCTGGACCCTTGTGTTTTAGATGTGATTTCGATTTATGATAGACAGATTGAGAAAAAAAAATACTTTCAACACACAAACATGCGGCTTTAGTGCCTGTTTCTTTTTTAATTTAATGATATCTGGGTCACGGCGCAAATAATCTGGGCAATGTATATTTCTACAGTGCGAAACCTTAACCACAAACTAATGCCATCTCGGCAATTCCAAACGGAAATTCTCACTCATTCATGTTTTTGTCACATGATGAAAATTTAAGTTTGAAATTAATTTGAATTCCGATATAAAAAGAATCCAATTTGCCAAACTTACATTTAACTGCAAAATTATTGATATCAGTGAATGTAATAATTACCCTTTCTCCATGAATAGATTTCCAAGTCATGTAGTTCATGAATGGATAGTGTTACATTCGGAATAAGATTCATCAGTTTGGTATGAATAATAAAGGCTAAGTTTGTTTTCAACACAAACAGGAATTGAAAACTTGTTTTTGTTCGCTTTTGAAAACGTCTGTTTCCTTTGTCAAACAAAGAGTGCAAATGACCGGTGTCGCGACCCTAACCGCTAAAAACAACCCACTAAGTGCCAAAGCAGTAAAGTCAACTGTCAAAACTAATAGAGACATTTCGCCAAAAATTGCACTTTAATACTGTAGACAGTCAGGGGGACGGGTAACATGCATATGTTACCCATACCCATTCCGCCCCTTAGTGGATGTTAAAATGGGGTCGATGAACAACAATGAAGTGGGCCAAAAGCTGAGTAATCCTTTTTAACCCCGAACTTTGAACTAAGCAATTCACAAACAGAGCTTACCATCTTGTATTTTGAAAGTTGAAAGTAACACACGCACACAAGTGATTGGACGTTTAAAAGTGTGGTAATAAATACAGTATGCCAAAACAAAAAGTAATTACACTACATAATACAGATGTTTCACCTTCTAGAACTTGTGGGCAATGCTTGGACCTTAAATGTTGAACATCCAAATGTGTCCAAACTACTGTTGAAACAGAAGAGAAGGGGACATAAAATCTTGTTTATATTAATTTTAACATTTAGAGAATTACTGGTTAAATTCAACTTACATAAAACAAATGCCACAACAAATCAAATAATATTGAATATTGGTTTTCAAATTGGTTAAAACCTGAGGCTGCAAATCTTGGTAAATTTTTTTCTTTCTTCAAAATAAGTGTATTTCCTCTAATGTTTTAAAGCGATTGAGTAATATTTTCAATCATGAAGGATTAAGGTTTATGAAGCTATTGTTTAGGTATTAGTACTAGTATATCCTCTGATTTATCTTTGTAGTGGTGAACGTGCCAGGTGCTGCTCAGACTGTGTTAATTATTCTTTTCTTTATAATGGTTTAATGTTGTTGGATATAATTCTAAAGAATAGGTTCTAAGCAACAAAGGAAATTGATTTTGTTATAGTAACAGAACATTTGCATTAAGATTTGGTGATATTAAACTGCTGTTTATATTTAACATTGTGTATGGATAAAAAGGTTAATTGTCTTATTATAATATTGTAAGTTAGTGTTAATTGTAAAGAACTATTACTGTTGTAGTTTTAGAGGATTAATTGAGTAATGTAACATCGTTTAAAGTGCGTCTCTTTATAGATAGGCGAGATAGGTAAATAAAATAAATCAAACATTGCACCGCTGTAGCTGAAAGAGCCGGAAGTTGTTTGATGGAAGTAGTGTACATACAGTGCAAACTCAATAATTACTTTAAAATTCAGCACCAGTTTTCAATGTAATGCACACTAACCACAGTTCAATACTTATATTTACATTACATGTTTCCAATTTCAAATAAAAATTGATGAACACAAATGCACTATTGTAATACATTTGAAATATTTAACTGATAGAGGAGCGTTTATAACAAGCAGACTGATGTGACAAAGCAGTCGAAAACAATAGGATCTTTACCCCCAACAAATAATGACAAATAGTTTTATTGATTGTAAGAAATAGGTGGTATATTATACATTATAGCCATAGATTCAATATAATTTATAGTATGTTATCTGGTCACATGACATGCATTCCCCTTCGATACAAACCAACTTGGTAGGTTGGTAGCGCCGCATTGTCTAGAGCAGTATATGTATATAGTGCTCTCTATTCACTGTCTCACTTCTTAATGAATACTATGAAAGTTATGCAAATATATATGGCTTGGTCAGAAGACATCAGTACATGGATATTGATATTGGCATTATCTTAGTTGTATTTTAAATAAGAATTGTACTCTCTAAATGACTTCCGATATCATCATGGTGATTTAGTATTAAATATGACGTAAATAGTTAACAGAATATATTAAGGTAAATTTAATAAAACAAAACCAATGTGCCTCCACTTCAATGCACAATGACAGAATATATTGCATATTGGCCTAATCATCGAGCTTAAAGGAAGAACAACTCTGATGTATTAAATAAAGTTTTAGGATAATATTTCTATACACAGATGCTAAATTAGTCGTGCCAATGAGTCCTAATACTTTCACATATTTGAATTTGTTTGCCAAGTAGCGTTGGATTCACACTAACAAAATAAATGATCTTCGATCAATGATTGTCATTCATTTTTAATCTAAAATCCCCTTTTCAATTCTTGATGTTCTAGTGACGACAAATATTTCAACAACGAAAGAAGCACTATCTATAGCGGAAATGACAACAGAAGTCAGGACGACGACACAAACTATAAACACAGATGGAACCACGTCTGGTGTCTTGACCAGCAAAGACACATCGACACCTGTGGTGCATACAGCTAACAATAATACGTCAAATCTGGTTGATGGTGATACTAATAACTGTAAAAATCTGTGTCAAGAACAACAAGAACAAACAGCTCGATCTGGAAGAAATGCAATATGCAATAGAGGAACTGAAAGTTCAGTTTGCTGTAAACAAAACCAGATTGTCTTCTAACCGACGTAAACTCATTAGCGTTTACGACTCCCGGCCAAGCAGTGTCGCCATGGGAAGTGTGGCTATAGCCAAACTCATTGTAGTCTTCGGATTGATCGTTTTCCCTGATATGGCCAATCTTGTCAGGTTCCTCTATAAATGGTTCTGAAACATCCCAAAAACACATGTACGAGGAGACTCAACAATAATAGAGACATCTGTACGCATAAGAGTTAAAGCAATTTCTCCAGTTCTCTGCTTATTTGTGCATCCATGCAAAGGATAACTTGTTGCAACGTATGCTGCCGATGGCATCACTTTGTTGACAACGTTTGAGGGTTATCTGCTCCTGCTTACTTGTCGGCTGTATTGTTTTCCTACGTGTGTTTTGAATTTGATGTGATAATGTAAATAACATCTAGCAATAGCAAAAGTAAATGCAGCTTTCGCATCAATGCTCGAAAAACAACAAATATGTAATAAAATATTAACCTTCACTCAAGTGCACGTCGGTACAACATCAATCTCCGCCTCGATTAGACATATTACATACATCAAGATATATTTCAATCTCATATCTAGAATTGTAACTGTAGTAGGCCAGTCCCATACATATGTATGTCAGATGCAAGGCAAAGGTGTTATTTAAATCATTACGTAATCCAGATGAGAATATATGTAGCGGTATTTCCCTTATTAGAGAAAAAAGACATTGTACGACCTCCGGCATAAATGTTAAAGTTTGTTTCTATTAGTTTCTACTATCAGTAGTATAATTGTAGCATTAGAAAAGATACAAATGTGAGGATCAACTGAAAACTGAAAAATGATTAAGCTAAGTATAGAACAACAAAGACAATAAAAATGTCGATTAAATTGAAATGGACAAATGGGCTGAAAATCAAAAATGCTATTGATTCTAAATTTGGTAATATATGTTGTATTTTTTCTATTGGTTAGACTGGAAGTGAACGACGCAAGCGAATGACACTTAAAAGGCAACATACACTCATTAGTGACATAAGATGTCTAGAATTAAAAAAAAATCACTAAAATACAACCTTGAGCTAACGTTACTTTCAGGTTGCCCCTAGTTATAAAATTTACATTCATTAATATCTATGTACACAATATATAAATACAAATAACAAAAATTACAAGAGTTGTTTTGTCACTCCCTAGCGCTTTCACCTCTTTAGAGGTTCATCAGAGGAAAATCCAAGATATAACAAATATATATATATAGCGAACGTCGTTATAGCAAAGTATTATGTGACGTCATAGTTTATGACGTCATAATTTCTCTTTCAACTAACAGTCTGAAGAATATCGTTGATGAGATGAAAACGCTAATGATATGCTGTTGAGATTTTTTCTTTTTATGTTATTTCTTTGTCCGTAAGGATCAATTTACAGCTGTTATCATACACACATATAAACATATATGTTTAGAACAAATAAGATCTAACGACCGACTAGAAAAACAAGAAGCTTTCACACTTCACAGGGCTGTTCATTTATTTCAAAAGGACAACATCATGACGTCATAATTACATCACAATACAATAGTAACGTGACGTCACAATGTACACAAGATTGGTGGACTAGCGCAAAATTCTTCTGTGGCCTATTACGACTTGGTTTCAATATTGTGATTAAATTACCTTCTTTCTTTTGTCTTTTATTGTTCTCTTAGAATAGTATATGTTTATAAATATGTAAATTTCGTAATGATTCAATTTTAGTTTGTTGTCTATGCGCAGTCATGCTTGTTCTGAGTTCATTATTAATTTGACCAATGTCGAAATCACCCCATTTAGAACAATGTAATGCACAAGTTACTTGTTTTACTTACAATTCATATTAGTCTTCACAGTAAGTTTCAAACCATTCTTAAAAATATAAGTATTACATTCGATAATCAAAGGACGTGTACCACACATTTGTGTGTTATTTTACCCCTTTTGTACCTGTCTGCTGATGCCGTATAGCAGAAAATGTATCTTCAATATTTTGTGTTGTTAGTTACGTTATTGTGTTATGCATATGCATATGTCTAGAGTATGTCGTATTTATGACGTTATTTATTCTTTTGTACTTTAATAATGACAGCACAATGTCTCCTCAAATACAAAAAATCCTGAAGAGGAAAAAGGCAATGCCACTGTTTTTTGTTTTGATTTATCATTGTCATCTGATTGCCGTACAAGGGTGTAATGTTCTCGTATTATAATGCCTCAATGATTTACCATTATTCACATACATGTAATAAACTATCTGAAAGAGCATGCCAATACTTTGTGTGAAAGTTATCTCCTTTCATTCTCGTCTTATAAAAAGTATTTAATTTTTTTTTTTTTCAGTTTCATTAATAAAACAACATCGACAGATATTTAACTATGGAAATTTTTTGAAAAGATGGTCACTTTATGGTCGTTGACTTACTAAACACCCAGAAACTTTCGCCCAAACAGGTTTCACCCCTCGCTGGAAAAAAGTCCATATAAGCCCAGTGTTAATTTTTTTCCTTTATATTTTAATTACAATGTACACAGTGTTGTTTACTACTTGTACATGTATCCGCTGTAATGATAAAGTCACAAAAAAGGGGAAAGTGAAACTGCGGCGAAAATTTCCCAGTATACAATGAATAGCCTTAACAACGTACCTTCTTAAATATAATCATCGCTAACACATATTCAGAATGCAATTTTTCAAAACAATATTTTTTAAAAAGTAGAATTTATTTTTTTATTTGCATAATCATTTGATAATTATGTTGAAGCTCTGAACTGGTTATTTTAGTTTGAAACTGCATTTGTTACACATTCTATATGAGAGATTGGCAGAAATTGTTATAAACATATTTAGACTAAAGGCAGGGGAGTCCATATCAACCAGGGAAATTCAACTAGATCAAATGGTTTCTCAACAATATACTCAGCTATGACATCCGAAATCTCACGAGAATGCCTTTATGTCTATATTTTAACGAATCTGATATTTTAACTCAAAATCGATAACACTATGACAACAAATGATCAAAGCGAAGTTTAACACGGAGAAACTTGACAAATAAAAATCATGGAGAATGAAACCATGTGTTCTGGAAGGCTAGCATCTCCTGCTTACACAATCATGAGGCACAACTGTACACAGAAAGCTGGTTGACATATGGGACAAAAGCAAAGAGACAACAACGCATAAATATTGGTCAATTACTGAGCTGCATACTACCATTAGACGTACAAAGGGCGACAAACACGTCAAGACATGAAACAGAGGAACACATGAACAAATAAAGATGGTCTCAGTCATGTTATTGATAGTATATTAGAACCATAATTGCGAAAAAGATGCAACAGCAATCATTTTGGATGTCAAAAAATCGATAATGAGACGTCAGACACGTACAATTTGTGTTATTGGACTGCTAAAAGTAATCACCATGCAGGCATGTAAACAAAAATCAGACTTACACATGTACAGTAATGAAGTTATAGCCCGGAAAATAACATGACATGGCAGCCAAATTTGTTTTGTTAAAAAACGTCTAGCTTTATAAGTTTTACCATAGAAACTCTGACAACTGTGATAAGTACATGCAAATAAAAATGCAAACATTGATTGGTAGTATTAAATATCATTCATTAACATATGAAAATAAAAGGGATATCAATGAGAAACTATTTCAGATACCATATTCCAAAAATGGAAAAAATACACCCAGGCGCACAAGTTTGCACGACATTACAGCAGTACGATTATCAGTAGAAAAGGTTTAGAGCTTCCTCAGGAGACATTTAATACTATTTGTCTAAGTGTTGAGGTCAGGTTTCAATTGTTTAATCAAATTCTTTGAGTTTTGTTACACTGTAGCAAATATATCTATATCTTTGTTTAGTTGTAATTATCTCAGGTTATTGGGGACTACTTGCTGTCTGTGAATTGTAAGTATGTGGCTTAGTTTATGTCTCGGTTGACCATTATAACTACCACACGACATGTATCACAAATAATAGCACTAATCCTATTGTTTATATATTCGTATACATTGAATTTAAAAGCCTTTTTTTAAATGAATCGTATTTTGCGTGCACCACATCTAGGAAACTTGCATTGGTTCAGTTTCAATCAAGCATTGTTGTTTATCAAGGTTAGCCCTTCTTGCTTGTTTCAGCATAATTCTTTTCAAAAATGTTAATCCTTTTTTCTCCAGCGCCGTTTTTTTCTACACATATTTTGTCTTGCTTGTCTAAAGTAAGTGTTCCTTTGCATATGTTTTTCTAGTAACAGTATTTGTTTCTGTTATTTTTCCGTGTCCCTGGGTTATATTTTCTTGCATACTAGACCGATATGTCCGCATTTCTATCCACGGGTCTGGATCGCTTACACACGCAGAATGGCGGGGGGATTGTAGTGACCTTTCGGTGTCATGCTATTGTTCATTACATCATTTTATGACATTTTGGGGTCAGTCAGAGTCATTGACGTCATTAACAATTGCAATCCGGGCTTCATATCCAAATGAGAAATGTGCGGACTGTTTACAACTTTACAAGAAAAGCAATTGTTTTTTCAGGTTTTAGGTAACAAGCAAGAAATAGAATCCATCCCTGATGTGAGGTATGGATAAGGTAATTCAAACCCTCGGGATAAAATTACCTTATCCATGTTGTATATCTGTTGGTATTAGTAGTATTGTGCTTGTTTGTGTTTCACTGCCTGTAAAATGTCGTTATTTCTCTGTTTGTCGGTCTCTTCGAGTCTATTAAGTGTTGGTATTTATCTAATCTCCTCCCGCCTATATTGTATCAATATATCGTATTGTGTTGGTCTATCCTCATTTGTCTTGTACCGATGCTTCTGTGTTTGAATTTACTTGTTTGTCTTATGTCCATCTATCCCCTTGTTTGTCTCAAAAGTTGATGTTTCCTGGCATTTTCGTTTTTTTAATTTGTATTTTTTTGTTTTGTTTGACACATTGAGTTGTCTGCTGCTGTTGTTCTTAACACAACAATCGTAACAACTATCATTTACACTACCATGTAGAGCAGGCGTATTATTCTTAGATGTATGTTCGACAGTTGTAATGTCTGGACATTAGACGATGCTTCAGCAGAATTTGTGATTTGTGTAGTCGGCCTGACTTCTGACGTTATTTCAGCTGTGCGTGTTGTTTGTGTCTTGGCTCTGACACCAGACGTTACTTCAGTTGAGTGTGAAGCTTTTGTTGTGGACCTAACCTCTGACTCCACTACAGCTGTGTGTGTAGGTGGTGTCGTCGACTTGACAACTGCCGTCACTACATCTGATTTTGTAGTTTGTGTCGCTGTCGAGGTACTTAATGCCACTGGAACATATACACTTTAAAAAATTGAACTTAATAATAATAGAATTATAAATTGATGATCATATACATGTACTTATCTATTGTGAATTCCAACATTTATGAAAATACAATTTGCACCGATGAGTAAAATTATTAAAGTTTTATTTAAGAATTTTATCTTATTTGAATTTGTTTTATCTGTTTGACAAGAGTTATCAAGCATCCTTTTATTGGAAAAATATCATCATTATAATTCTTCTAAATACGAATGATTTACTATACAAACAATTCTCAAATTTGATCCAAAATCATAGTGTTCTATTTTTATATCTGTGCTGATATCAATTTGTAGTATTTATTACATTTTTGCCAGTGAGATATCAGATTCTATCAACTTGATTAAACTGATATCTTTCACACTGTGACAAATTGACATCCCAGTGTCTGATGGTATGATACTAGAAATGTGAGACCCACGATGGTACCTGTGGTTTCTCCTGTTTCTTTTGCTTGTGTAATATTAATAAACTAAAGTGGTCTGTTCCAGATTATGCAATATCATTCTATATATATCTTATATATTTCTTATGCTATTATTGTAATTCAATGTTTACCGTGAATCCCTGCACTACGTTGCCAGTTAAATACCCAAATAACAATTAATCAATAAAGTATTGGACAAAGTACCTTTTCTACATAAAGCTATAAAAATGTCTTCGCTTTTCCTTGTTTTCATTCCACCACAAGACACCACCACACATGCTACTTAAGGACAGTGATTTGGTTCCGTTACACCATCCCAGATAGCCCATCCACCACAAGACACCACCACACATGCTACTTAAGGACAGTGATTTGGTTCCGTTACACCATCCCAGATAGCCCATTCATCATAAGACCACACATTGAAGGAAACTTCCCATGCATATGGAGTTAATATCAAAGCAGTCCAATGAAAATTTGAACATCTGAAAACAAACCATTGGATATACTTAGTTACATGTGGAGGTTCAAGTACTAAGATTAACGCTCACAACTCGCAACCCTTAAAAAAGACAACTGTGTTTACATTACCCGCATAGTACAATACACTTTGACTGGTTGAGAGTATAATATTTTTCAGTTCTACTATTAGCATCACCGCCAGGTATATCAATGTTGTATGACGATATTTGCATTACGTTATATATGATAAATATAATTATAAAATTTTCCTATTAGGCAAACCTTACTGCATTACTAAACGCATGTAAAAGTGAATTCTTGTACATCATTTCAAAACAAAATATCATGTTCAGAAAATAATTGTCAACGGCACGTTCTTACGTAATAAAACATAATAATTTTTACAATAAGACACAATTAAATAAAAAAGATAAAGAAAACATTTACTTGTTAAGTGAATTCAATGCATCGGTATAGTCATTCCAGCTTTCCTGACAGCTGAGCAGAATTATGATCATTGCAGTAATCGTTGGCTTGATTCCAATTCAACCTAATAGAGCTTAAACACTAGTCTGTTGCTAACGTCGATCCCTCTGAAATACACAAAAATGGGAATGATATAAGTTGATCTGAATCTAGCAATCATAGGGCTATGCATGTCACGGAAACGGAAATCATACATTTTAACTCATACATGTGTAGTATGAATATACAGTACGTTTAATTTGATAAAGTTAATAAATAACAGATACTTTTCACAAGATGTGGAAAAATTGATTGGTATCTACAGGTTTGTCACAACGATTCGCATGTTTATACGCTCATCCATCTGTTAAACATTCAAATTTTATTAAAATTGTATATTTGTGTTTATCTTCGTTCACATGATAACCAGGTCCATGAAAAGCTATGATGTAAAATAAATTACTGACCTGATATCAATTTGGCATTATAGAAAGGATTAACATGGACCACAGAGTAATTGTAAGATGTACGTCACAAGCACACCAAACACCTTAAGCTATTTCCTTTTCTTTAGAATACGGTGTTGCTATGCTAGATTTGAACTAACGTGATCAACCTACACAGTGACGCAATTTATGACGATGTTGTTTTACACCATTTAGTCTATAAATCAGTAGCAGTAACGGCACTAAACAATTATCATTAATTATGCATATTCATGAGATGAACAAAATTATACACTTTTTTTTTAGCTTTATCAAAGATAATATAAATATCACATTGCAGCTCAATATCAACGATAACTTAAAACAAATATTCCTTGAAAAATATCTAAATTAGATTTATTATTAATTTGAAGCGATAAAACGGTCAAAGGTAAGTTGCCGGAAATGTCCAGCAAATGATTCTTATTTTGCCCGAAGCAAATCTCCAATCCTCGTTCAAGCCCCATCCGTCATATGCACTAAAAACATATCCTGAAAAAGAAACATTACTCAGTATCATTGTCGGTACAATATTGTTCATTCTATCATATTTGAAAATTTGGTTATAAAACAAGTAAATCGTATGTGCATAGACAAATAATAGCATTACCTCTGTACGGCCCTTATCAAAACTTCCCATTAAAAATATTGCTATGACATTATCAAGAACAAATATATATGAATGAATTCAATCAGAAACTGTTCGGGTCTTTTACATATACTGTTAAAGTAATCGGGGACAAACTTTGGCGTGGCGTCATCTTTTATTATGACAAAAATGTCCAATGGCTTCTTACATTCGTCGCCTGTAGTTAACCATAGAAAACGCAACCTTGTTCACGCATATAGTTAATCTACAACGTACATGTAGTATAAACCAAAACAAACCATCCCGAAAGATGAAATACTTTTGTTGTTGTCTCGAATGTAAAAATAATGATCAAAATGTAGCTTTTCCCACATTATTAATGGTTTGCAACATAGCTTCGTGCATACATATTGTCCAGGATGCGCTTCTGCGCATGATATAATATGACAAATATGATTGTATCT
This sequence comes from Chlamys rubida, assembly GCA_032359455.1. Lineage (NCBI taxonomy): Eukaryota > Metazoa > Mollusca > Bivalvia > Pectinida > Pectinidae > Chlamys > Chlamys rubida. The sequence continues at coordinate 4,363 of JAUMHH010162026.1, read as the reverse complement.
ATGAATTGAAAAATACTTTTATATTTGTAATTATTCTATCAAACCTCACCTTCGCTTGAAGCCCATATCCGTATCATGGTGGTGTCATACCCAAACAGAACCCCACCAATGTTCATATATGTCGGAACATTGTCAGATATCCCGGCGCTTCCTTCATAGAAATAGTGGGAATAATCCAATTAGTATTGTGATTGTTATTTTCAAGCCCGGGATTAGATATTGTTATTGGTGTTCACTGATGTAACAAACTTTTCAGGATTGAACATTTTAAAGGTGTACAAGTTACCTTTATGCATTTACAAAACAATTTGCTATTTTTTTTATTTTATTTTAATTAAGAATAGTTTAATCACGTGTTGTCATGAAAGATAACATGAACAATGTTTGCATTTTATGACTGTTATTTAAAAACAAACAAATTTAGTGCAACGGAAATGTATATGCCCTATAAAACTAATCTGATCAGAGCTGGTAAAGCTCAGTGTCATTACGATTCAAAGTGTGAGATACATGTATAAGGTCAAATACATGTATATTTAAACAAGTGAAGGAAGACGGGTGGTGATCTCCTATTTTGTTATTATTTAGATATTAAAAATGCAATTGTATTTTGAAGTAAGACAAACAATGAAAAACAAAATGAAATGGACATCTGCATATATATAAAATAACATGTACATAGTTATACGGTATAAGCTACGTATAGTGTATATGTACATAATAGTAATAAATCTATCTAAAACTTATCGTAAATGTATAAAGTCGTACAGCCAGCCATCATATAATACAGTAAAATACATCACTAATGCGCCACCATTATTAACACGAATACAATAACATTAACAAATATAAATGGAAACTGTTTTAATTTATTTCTACGATCAGGAAATGTGTATAAATTTAAGGGGCTTTACCTTGGGCGTCCGACCAGTAATCAGTGGAATCAAGGGCTACCTGTACTGTGACCAAGTCCGGATATACTCCCAAGTTATGTGATATTTGGTGGTAAGCGGATGCGCCTGTGTCAAACATGGAAAAGTTTTTTAAAGCTTAAATATTTACATATCTCCCTTCTTCAGCTTAGTAAACTCTTACTGCGTATCAACTAGCGTATAAATAATGAAAATTGTCTCGGTGGATTGATACTCTGTTTCAAATATGGCGCCATTCACGCTTCAGCGAGATAACTGTTCGATGACAGTCATTGTTTATTTCCTTCAACATCTAGAAACATGGAACATATTCGGGATCCATTATGTCAGATTATACTACAAGGGGATGATGGCAAACTTCCTATTCCATGGGTCACATTCAAAATTATGTGACGGTAAAGTAAACAGTGGCGGCTTCCATTTGTGACGTTCGACTGCGTCACAACCAGTGCAGTGTGTCAATGCGAATACATAATGACCGTCATACATGAATACAAAAGTGCTACTAATATAACTTAATTAAACATTTAAAGGCGATAAAAGAAAAAAATAGTGTTTTTCACCGTGTATTTTCTAAATTTACCCATATATCTATGTAGATTCACTGAAACTATATTAACCTAGCAGCCACGGCTACCGTAGTTACCATCGTAGCAACCCGCTTTTTTTCTTTTTTTTTTAGGATTTTTTTTTTTTATGTTATCAGGATTGACCTTCATTTTGGAGGCGTATACGATAGAATAAACGCAGTTGGCAACGAACATGTTGGTATTCTTTATATGTTCGTTGCCAACGGCGTTCATTCTACCGCATACGCCGCCAAAATGAAGGTCAATCCTTAATTATTGCAGAACTTACTTCAAAGCACGTTTGGTTCTCGTAAAACGTGACTCGTGAAATACAACAAGAGAGTACGATTGTAATTTGAAAATTATATTATATCAACATGAAATATAACTTTGTTCTTAAAACTTGAACATAGATATATCTGTTTTATCCTGTATAGCATTCTTTAGATTTCAATAAAATTAATAAAATATCTTTGAAGGGTTATTTCACGTCTCTTATCAAAATTGTAGATTTCTGTTTTCAAAAAGAAAAAAATATATACATATCTCAATATATATCTAATTCCATAGAATTTGTAAGACATGTTCTTTTCAAAGATCAGTCTTATTAATTAAATATATGCCTTATACACTGAACGAAATATCTGTATATAAACTGGAACCCGACAAGTTACCACGAATGACCAGTTGGATATATGACGTATTTTCACAACTTACCCTTTCGTCAAATTTTATAGAAAACTTTAATAAGGGTCCAACTAACGTTACTCTAAATTTCAGCTCAACCAGTAGTTGAATCGGTGAAAGATAATGGAAACTAAGTATGTCATTCACAGACACTGGTAGGTCATGGTGACATGTCTTTTTAAATCATATTTCAATATAGTTACGTAACATACTACTAATAACTGTCCACTGATGGGAAAATGCCGGAGGACCAATATCACACAGTGCCCAGGCTCGAACCTTGACCTCGCCGGAAATATACGATCCTCCAATAAGAGTCGAGCCTGTTCTTCCAGCGCCACCTGCAACATACACAGATTTTGTATCCGCCAACGTGTCATATTTACAGTATCTATAGAATGCCATCATGTCGTATTAATAGTATCTATGAAATGCCATCCTGTTTTATATATAGTATCTATGAAACCACATCGCGTCATTTTAATAGTATCTATGAAACCTCATCGCGTTCATTTTAATAGTATGTATAAAACCCCATCGTGTAAAATTAAATATAAATATTATCTATGAAACGGCATCGAGTCATTTTAATAGTATCTATGAGATGACATCGCGTCATTTTAATAGTATCTATTAAACCCCATCGTGTTATATTAAATATGTATAGTGTATAGTAAACGCATTCGTGTCACATTTATAGTTTATATGAAACGCTATCGTGTCATGATTGCCTCCGTGTCACATTAATATAATCTATGAACATTTCTTGCAGATTTTCGAACTCACCAACATATTGTTCAGAGACATAATTTAATGAATAGTTAATTACACTTTAATTTTACTGCGTGAATTTTCATATTTTGACAAAAGTATTAATAAAATACAATATTTAATTAAACGGAACTTACCTGTGAATGCAACAATTCCAGTTGTTTCGGCGAACATAGAGCCCTCCCCGTCTGGTGCATATACTCGTATGTCTACAGCATTGTAAATATAAACAACTCCACCATACGTACTGGGATGATCGTCATCTCGATATGCTGAACCGGATCCAGTAAATATGTAGTAGCTTCCATTATCCACAACCCTTATCTGAACATCTACTTTCACCGGATATTCCCCGAGGTCATGTGGAATGACAAGTTGACTTCCTGCTGCTGCCTGGGCGGTCAACGTTACCCACGAACTCTCAAAGGTCGGTGCATTCAAACCATCCACACTAAAATCTGAGTAGACAATGAAGTCTTATGAGGTTGTTAAGCTTCTCAAGTAAATAAACGTGAACACATCACAGCGTCAGTAAAAGACGACAAACATAGGAACTAGAAGGAAAATAAAACAATTAGAAAACACAACAATATAATACCTACAAATATTCGTAGACGAACGAAGGAGATATGATGCAGGCATCACAGGAACAATGCAAAAAATCGTAAAAATCAACTTAAAAAAGACTTATTATACATAAAAAAGCGAGATAATTAAAATATAATTATGAAAATACAACGGAACATTTTTCTTTAAAAAAAGACTAGCCGATGAGATATGCAATAACATTAGTATATTACATGAGTAATAACTGGTTTTCTGTTTACAGAATTAATGTTATGTTGTAATACTGTTTCTTAGTGACTGTTTTTTTCTTTGTTATTTGCTGTGATATATAATTGTACATGCTACTGTCTTGAAAAGGGGCGGATTGATTCGAATAACCTATTTGCTTATATATATAGATATGCCATGCAGTACTTGTCAGATGTTTGCCATCGTCATGTTTGTGGATTATTTGTTTTAAAATATATTTAAAGTCACCGCACGGTGACCTTTTTCACTCATATATTCTTTTTGTTGTTTATGTGACAGGACTGAAAGTACATAAAAGGCAGCTATACATTTAGCTTAATTTATGCATATGGAGTCGTGCACATAACCACCTTATTTGAGTAAATATCAAATGAGTATCGAAGAGTTGTCTCCCATGCATAAACGCTAGGAACAGGAGGAGTTACTCGCCTTGAATTAAAAGCAGAGGATTGTGGGTTATATGCATTGAGCGCGTCTTTGAGAATATTTGGTAAACAAAAAGGTCTCACAGTACAAAGATATTTTGTTAACCATTCAAAGTACAGACCTAGCATAGTATACCTAAGTTTTTAACCCTCCCCCTCCCCC
>JAUMHH010162015.1:0-17469 GCA_032359455.1 Chlamys rubida | reverse complement strand
AGCCCTTCATCCCAGCATGCTACTGGCTAAATATCATCAGCCTGGGCCTCTTGGTTATTCAGAAGAAGTTGTTTAAACTAAAAAGTTGACGCCGGACGACCACCATGCCATGCCTTCGGGCCAGGTGAGCTAAAAACAATTCACTGTTTTGAAGAGATGTTCAAACAATACTTTTCTTTGCAAGGCAAAGATTCCAAACCATTTTATACCTTTGAGAATTGTTAATTTCTGTATCATATGATAACAGGTATGTGACAAATCAAAGGAAGGCTTAACACCTATATACTCTCCTTACTAATGAATTGTACACTATGATAAAGGCAACATTTTCTTTTAACATACAAATATTAGAGGTTGATACCTACATATACAATGTGTTCATTCAAAAGAGGCACACAATATGAACACTGTAAATAAAACTAGCATCATTTGATGGGAAAATGTCTGATAAACGGATGTCATTCCAAGTGATGATACATGAAAGATCAATATTGTAGCAAAACATTTTGGTTATTTCCTAAACACTGGACATTTTTAATTCATTCAAAGGCGATCAATTTTTCTGCATTCAGATTTAAATATATTACTAGTAGAACTGTAACAAGTACATCTGTAAGATGTTACACTCCGTGACTATGGAGAAAAAATAATCATCTAATCGGTTTCCTATCTTTATACTTTGTGGTTTTAATATCCAAACTAATCTGTAATCATTTTTTTCATATCATTCATTCCACTTCCATACTTTAAACACATGGCAGTTCTGGGGCAGACCCATTAACATCACTCCTCTGATGACACTAGATAGTATGTATATAAACCAATTAAAATGGCACAATTACGTTCCCAAAAGTCAAGTTCCAGAGTTGTAAGTGTCAAGAACCTGATGGATATATATGGAATAAACAAGGTATTATTTGTGACTTATATTTTATCCAATTATAAATTTTCAGAAAAGAAATATAATAAAGAGTATCGCATAAATAAATATTCTGACAACAACAAAGATGTAAGAAACCCCTTTTAATATTCTTTGTACAATATGAACCCTATCAGACTGCTTGATCGGTCAATAAATAGTGACTGACCTACAATGTGAACCCTATCAGACTGCTTGATCGGTCAATAAATTGTGACTGACCTACAATGTGAAAAGGCAGAAAAGGTCAGCAGGAGAGAAATTGTGAAGTGGCTTCCTCAGATTTCCCATGTAAAGTATTAAAGATGAGTAATTTGGTTTTAATCATATTGGAAATCATCAATCATAACCAAGACACATTTTTATGTTTACACCTAAACCAAATCTAGGTAGTATTTTAACTTGAGTCCATTCCAAATCCCACACAAAGGTGTGTATTCTGCAGCAGTACCGACTAACAGACTATTGTCTGTATATCCTACATGCGGCTGTAACGACTGACAGACTGATGACAGTTGGGACAAGTGTGGATGACATCTTTACATCCGTCAACGCAGAATGGGATAATACAGCAAGGTATGCATCTGAAACAGAAAACACATCACTGGTCAGCTGGTTACAGAGTTCTGATCTATTTCATGGTAATAGTTAAATGTTTTTCTTTAATTTGCATTGTTCATATCACTCAAATCAGAATATTTCAAATTTGTACATTTTGGCCCCATAATTAAAGGTGACACATACAATCAATGCATTTTTACTCTATGACTTCAGGGAAACATAAATTGTTTGATAGCAAAAGATACAATGTTGCGCTTCCTATACAATTAAACTGTCATGTTCAAAAGCTGATAAATGATTGGTTTATGTTGAAAACAGTTCTTAGATGCACAAGGAATCTGTCTTCTATATACTTAACAACCTCTGTAGCAAATTACTTGCTAATCATCGAGAAGCAATACCAACCGCATGTGTAAATTTCTAACACATGTGTACATTTCTAACACTGAGATATCCTGTATGTTACTCCTTTGGGTAGATATTGGCAGGATAGTAGCAGGGTGTCCAAAACTAATAGGATAAAAGCTTTAGCTGATGCTTTGCAAAAACACAAGTACTACATACATACATGAAAGATCAGTCACAAAATATTGATCAAACATTACTCAGCATGCAGTCGGGGATTATTTTAAAAAAAGTTTGTAATGCACCTATAATCTAAAAAAAAAACCTGAAAAACACATGAACATAGGGACACTCATTGTGATGCAATACTTGTATAATTCCTGTATGGGGACATTAGCAAAGTGAAGGCTGTGTAATGTAAAGATTCCCAGTTGGACCATCAACTCGAGGTTTATAGGGCTTTAAAACTCTCCAGATTTAATCAAAAATATCTCAATCAGAGGCCATGGATGCCATCTTAGATTTTCAGGTCAACACAAGATGTATTAACAATTAATAGGTATGTTATAAAGAACATATGTACCAAATTTGGAGTCAGTCTGTGCAGCTTTTCTTCAGAAAAAAAGTACAAAAAGTCTCAGACAATCAGAGGCTTGTGCTGCCATATTGGATTTTTTGAATCTGTACAAAAGCAGGAAAACTTGTTGGGAACCTCATAAGGAACATAGGTACCAAATTTGGAGTCAATCATTGCAGTTGTTCCTGAGTAGAAGTTGAAAATCTCTCTGCCAATCAGAGTAAAGGGTGGCCATCTTGGATTTTCAGGTCAACTTGAAAAGTAACAATACTTGTTGGGGACCTTATAAAGACCATTAGTAACAAATTTGAGTCAATCGGTGCAGCTGTTCTTAAAAAGAAGTTGAAAATAAGGTCTCAGGTAATCAGAGGGAAGGACAGCCATCTTGGGTTTATGGATTGGCACAAATAGCAACACCTGTTGGAAACTCATTAGGAACATTTGCACCAAGTTTGAAGTCGGCCATTCATGAGAAAAAATTGAAAATGTCCCAGTTTCAGCTGTTCTTAAGAGGTAAAAAAGGGTCAGCCAATCAGAGGCCATGGTTGCCATCTTGGATTAGCGGATTGCAAGAAACATTTGTTCCAAGTTTGAAGTCAATCTGTTCAGTGATTCTGAAGAAGTCAAGAATGGAAATTGTAACATACTACGGACAACAAAACAATGACAAAAGAAGAAGAAAGATAGTAATAACTCACTTAAGCAATCACGTGACCTAAAAAAATGCATAATTATTGCTTCTCTTTGCCTAGGACAGTCAGACACTCCCGATACCATAACATGTCCTAGCAACACTTTGTATAATATGCATGTGTATAGACTATACTCTCTATATATCAGAATAACCATTGCCCACAAGTATAGACCAATTTGTACATGACAGTTTAGCAGGATGGAAACGCAATACTGTTTCTAAAACTTTGTCACATCAAAGAAATGGCCATGGGATAAAAAAAAAAACACCCATTAGTAGATCAAATCTGAAAGTTTTGAAGTTTTGATCTCAGTAAAACGTAAAATGTTACTATCCTATAAATTAGCCACTCAGATCTTAGAGACTTAATTATGATAGTTCTAAACAAGTACATATGTATTGATTCAAGGGTTCTTAACCAGTATTTATAGACCTTAGATCAAGTTAAAGGCAAGTAATATATTCAGTAGGTGGCATATCAATTTCATGTTATAGGCATATGTTGGTTATTAATTGGAATAGTTCATTATGAAACTTCAGGGGTGAATGAGTTAACCAGTATTTGTGTGATGGGTCTGATCAGTGTCAGCAGGAAGAACCAGTGTAAATCTGAGATTTAAGAGATCTTAACAGGCATCAATTGGACGGTTCAACAATGGTTTATGGAAAGCAATAGCTTCTGTAGGTTGCATATCAATATATCAGATTATGTGCATACATTGGTAATAAATCATGCCCTGTGTATTTATCAGTCGCCAATAGATGGTGAAAATGTATTTTATTTGCTGCAAGAAATGATATCATTACACTCAATTATTTGATGTATTCTAATTGCATGAGTACTCGGCTACTGAATCTATTCTAACAAGGCAAAAAATGGCCAGCATTCCCTAGTGCCCCATCTTTAGTTGTGTGTATGAACAAAGGACTTTAACTCTATATATAATGGGGCACAGGACGGATTTCGGTATGTGACACTCCAGTATCCAAAAAGGTACTCACAAACTTTTATCAACTGTAGGTAAGAAGAGTGAATGAAATATGTCCCTACACAGTGACACGGTAAACAAATTAAGCAGTCCTTACTCTTATAAAGTAGGGCAAGTCCCAATTTAAAGATCAGATTCTCCGCCATCCGAAGAGGTAGTCACATGCAAAACTTGGCAATTGTACACAACAATGTCCGAGTACTCAATTACTTTATTTATTCTATGATAATGTCTATTCTGAACAAATAAGTATCCTTAAGAACTTTACACAGTGAACTAGTACATCAAATAGATTCAGGTCAATCAGGTAGAATATCTTTTACTCTCTACTCGCTACTATCATATATTGTCTATCCCCAAGAACAGTTTTAGAAACATGTTTTTCTCCCCATAATCCTGCAGCTGAATGTCAGAGACAGCTATGTTTTTGCAACGACTGATAGCTATTTGTTTGCAATGTATATGAACTCCTCACTACTACAGCTGAAATGAAAATAATTATTTCTACAAATGTAGTACAGTATCATGCATGCCTAGAAAAAAACACTACCCAATTATCTCCACTGAACCTATTTTAGGTGAATTTCGATTAAAATTGCACTCAATTTACTTAAGAAATATTCTGTTTTATTAGATATGTTCAAAAGGAACCTTCACCAAGGGCCTCCTTAACATAAACAGTATCTTTACAATTATTTTCTGACCCTGTTAAGATGTCTGGACAAGCTGACCCCAACACCTCCCAGCACACCTAAGTTCAAATGCTGTCTGATGCTCAAGACCTCGTGGCTGTGTCCCTTCCAGCCATTTTAATAAAGGGAAGTAATCCAGCCACCTCCCGTTAGTCTCTTTACACCCATACACAGTATAACAGTGAAACCAGCCATCATATTCCACAGTGTTTGATTGACCACCACATTAGTTTTTTATAATGATAAGGAGTATTGCATATAACTCATTAAATATATAGAGAGAAAGGGAATTGACATCTATTGATAATTTATTCCAAGTATTCAACAAACGTGTATCAATTACGTCTGTCAATATCCCTTTAGGGCGTGTGTGTGGTCAATCAGTACTGCTGTGTATGCTAGACAGGTTTCTATTTACAGTAGAATCTGGTTATCCAAAATACAACAGCGGTCACCCAGTGTCTGATGTTGGATTTACATTGGATGTGTAGGTGTTGCATCAGATAGTATCAGGTACCGCAAATTAAAAATGCCATTAGATGGTGAACAAGCAGATTACCTATAAAGACAACCAAATTCTACTGTATATTATTTATGCAACAACGAAATTTCCACTTCATGCTTACCATCCCTGACCCCGTCTTCTCTCAGTTTCGCAGTACACATTAAAATGATAAGACACGAAAACTCGCAAACAAATATTCACGAGGCACCGGTTGTTTTCTTGTGCTGATACTGTAGACACGACATACGATACAGCGACGAAATGTCAAATCAAACTAATTTTCAATACAATGTGGAGTCTAGAAAATAAATCATATAAATTATATGTTCAAAATTCAAATAAACAAGCAACATGCAATCTTAACTAATTAAAATTGATACCCAAATAAGGAGCATACATGCATAACTTTATGTAAAGGATTAGAAATAAAGCTGCTAAACCTGCCTCATATTTGCATGTTGAAATGTTAGTTCCCTGCACAGGAAGTACAAGCAGGACTATATAAAGGGATGCTTTTTTGCTTTATGTGCAATAGTTGTATTTTCTCTTGAGTATATGTACAATATTCCTTATTTTATCCTGAGCACATGCAGAGACTAGTGTATCAAATATTTCCCTGAGCATATGTATAGCATTCCTAATTTTCTTCGGAGTAAACATACCATAATCTTTAATTTTCACCTGAGCACATGTACAGTATTCGTAATTTTCATCCCGGTACACGAACATATTCATTTGAAATTTGAGAAAGATCCCTCCAATACTTTTTAGGCAATAGGGCTAAAAAAACTTTTACGCCCAAATTCAATACGACCACCTGCTGGCCATCTTGGTTTTCCAATCATCCCCAAAATTCAAAATGCAGATCTAGAGCTAGAAACCATTGGGAACCTTCATGTGAGAAAGACCCCTCCTGAACATTCTGAGAAATACCGCTAACAAACTTTGACTTTCAAACTAAAGATGGCTGCCTATCACCCATATTGGTTTTGCGATCAATCCCAAAAAAGATATGCATAACTAGAACCTTCGTGTGAAATTTGAGAAAGATCCCTCCAGCACTTTCTGAGAAACAGCGCTAACAAGAATTGTTTAAGGATGGACGGACGGAATGACAGATGGACGGATGGACCACGGATGCAGGGTGATTTGAATAGCCCATCATCTGATGATGGTGGGCTAAAAATAGTGACACAAATATCTAGTAAAGAGCAAAAAGCTAAGACTTACCCGACAATGCACAGGACAAGGCATATGATCCAGGTGAAGGTGCCAGTCTCATACTGGGTAGCAGTGACCACCTCAGCCTGGCAATGGGGGCAGCGAGTGTGGACAGGCGACTCACGGAACTGCTGCACCACAGTCACAGCCGGCTGAGCCACAACTACAGTGGTCTGTCCCTGCTGCTGGGGATACCCTGGCTGACCTACAACAGGAAACAGATATAGAGAGCACAGGCCAACTGGAAATCCCAACGCAGGAACCAGAGGCTATCACCCCAGTCATCTTAGGTGAGGCCTAACATGTCACAAGGGCTAGGAACCAGTGGAGGAGCTCAGCTTTTACAGGTGTGACAACCTTTGTACTTACATACACACACCATCTGTTAGTTGACTGTCAAACAGAAAGTCAATAGCAAAATTTGGCAACTAGCATCCCTTCCATTTTTATAATTGAAGATACAACAGGCAATTTACAAAATACTGATATAAGCAATAAAGAATACTATCAGCCACATTCTCCAGCCAAAAAGTAAAATCTGAAGTAAATGGCGGACAAACATCTTATCCCGACGGTGGAGATTGCAATCTGTATCACATAGGAGTGATAATTTTTCTCCCACACTCTAAACGATATTTTGAAATTGTAAACTCAATGTCCTGCGCCATCATCAAATGTGACAAACTTGTGACTAAACCAATTTTTAAGGTTTAAAATTCTACATGCGAATAAAAAATTCCATTGAAAATTGAAAAAGAATTTTCTATCCTATTAAAGTTTTTAATGCTAACCAAATCACATTCCATATTGCCCTTCTGCTAAATACAACAACAGTTTACACAATTAATGATTGCTGCAAATTAAATATGTTCCTTAAAGTCATTCCATCCTGATTACAGACTTGTTGACATTACTATCATAAAAGCGTGGGATTACACAATACACAGGAGTGACAATGACATACATACTTTTCCATGCATTTGACTAAAAGCATACTGCAAACCACTTATCTCTCGCGTTATCACCTCTCTCGACTTGCTTGTAGATTCAGAAACAAATCCCTCACGAAAGATAAGTAATTTACAGTATACACCAGTCGTAATTTGTCAAGGACCAACTAACGGGCTGGCAACTACACGTTGGGGCACTCTACATGGGTTGAAGTAGGAACAGACAACACACGAAGGAACACTACAATATCAGGATGACAAGGGTGACAAGTGTGCTGAAAATGTTTTTTCTTTGTAAAATATATATAACATCACAAGTTAACCCTTTCACCCCTATGTAACTTCAGTAGACTCTACCAGGCATTGATATGGATGAGTCCATTATGGTCTACAGTGGTGAAAGGGTTAATCTGTATTGATAGGCTATGCGTTAACTCAATTGCTCAATCAAGCATTTGCATCATAAATTCTACTGAAGAACAGTTGTACTATACTAATTAAAACTTGATGAGTGAATAGTTCTAACATTAAAACATCGTACCTTGTGAGGGGGTCTACTTTAATGAAGGTGCCCCAAGGGATTTTGAAAATATGAATTGAAAGTTTATCATTAAATTCCAGATTTTTTCTGTTACAGATTTTATCCTTTCCTGTTTTTTTTTTTTATATAATTAGTTAGACAAAATAGCACTGTCATCAGTTTAGTAATGAAATCAAAGCTGCCATATGAAATATTATCTGTTGATAGTGACCAGTGTAATCTTTCAGTGATAAACTGCTTTACTAAAAAGGAATTCAATTTGGGAGTGGGATAAAGGGACAATCACGATTGTTTCATGATTGGTTAATAGTCAAAATACAAACTGTGTTATTTGAGGAAGAATATGTATGAATAAAGGTGCTCCACTTGTCATTTACCGATCCCAGCACCTTTATTATGTCAAATACTGTATTGTTAATGCACATCTAAGTCCTCATAACTGTAACATGATGTTCTACGAGTCGATTAATGTAACCTGACCTGGGAGATAAAGTTCATCATTACTAATGTGAAGGACACGTAAATCCTTTCACAAGGAACTAGCTCTGGTATCTGGTTAAAACTCAACATGGACATTTGTAAACAAGCCTATTTAAATGGTCCATATTGTAGCATATCAATATTTTATAACATCGGACAATGTAATGGGGAGCTGGATGATCTCTAGCTAGTTCAGAGGATGGGCTGATGATGCATGCAAGCCATTGTTGTCTGGGGATATTCCAGGGGGAGATGCTCTGTATAGTGCCTAGGCCTAACACAAAATGTGTGTGCATATTTCATCAGGATACACAATTCTAGGATATTTGGATACTGTACATATATAGGCTGCTCGTCTGACAGGAAAGCCTGGTGTCTAGACACATTTTCTTGTTTATTGATACTTGGTGTAATAACGTTACAGAACAAACACAAACAGGTGATTAACCAACCATGCAGCAAACAATTTTTTTTCAGAGTCTTACCTGGATGGCTTAAATAGACTGGCAATTGATAAATAAAGTTCTTACAAAGGTATACATGAACAAACAAATCTGGCTCTTATGAACCTAGCTACAAGTCTGAAAACACCCCAGAAGTCGTAAACAAACTAGCCATCAACATTGTTCATGACTTCAGTGCTCTACAGATCTAGAGCCATTATATAAATTATTTCCCATAAGCTCACCATCCAGACCAACATTGTAAACATTTTGTTGTTGTTGTATTATCTACAAGACTGCATATTGATAACAAATGAAACTTCACAACTGGACATATATTCCCATCCTTGTTGTATACGACAAAACCTTGGTATATACTGCCAGCACTTGAAACCCGAAATGTAAATTTTTCAAAACTAATATAATTCCATTACTGTAATGTATGTACTACATTTCTGCATTATCAATAGTAATAGTTGGTACGTGTAAGTTTTTTACTGTATGTAACTAAGCTTTGTTCACCTATCTACACCTGTACATGATTTCAGGAAATATACATGATTCCACAAACTACAGTGCTGTATAAAATCAACACAGTGTCTACACAGATTTACTACAGGTATAAACCACAGGACAACACAACTATTACCACCACCATATCTCCTCAAATTGTTTCAGATCCATTTTTTATCACAGTACTCCATCTCAGACTTGATGAATTTTGTCCTGGGGCTGTTTAAGCAAATCAGGCCACTGAAAAGCTGTTCACATATATTGTCAACACTTTATAATACTCAGGATTCAACTGATTTGTCTTTCAAATTTGAACTGAGATATGTTGATGGTACAACCTGAGATCTGTCAACTGTATTATTGTAACACAAGGAACAACAAAAATATTAACAGAGAAAATTACTGCACTGAAATAGACATCTGTAAACAGATATATAACAGAGATCAATGTATACAAGGTTTTGAATTTCAAGTAGTAAAGTTCTTATGCATTAATGTATTTACTGAAAGAGATATCATTCATATATATATATATATATACCTGTACATTCAAATACAATGCATTCACATATTTCAACATGTTCTTATTGATATTGTATTGAATCGGTAATCAGCTGTAACAGTTAGATGTAACAGTTAGGATGTAACAGTTAGGATGTAATAGTTCGGATGTAACAGTTAGGATGTAGGATGTAACAGTTAGGATGTAACAGTTAGGATGTAACAGAGTTGAGACAAAACCATAGAATTCACAACTTCACTTTTCTGGTGTTTTCAACTGTCATATGACCTTATCTTATTTAAGTCTGTATGGACAAAGTCCAGTGTTATATACATATACAGCTATTGTATTTGGTCGTACTCCAGTACATATACATATACATGTACACAGTCATGCTCTTACAACTGTCAACACTCATGCAAACAGATAAGATATTGTCTTTACAAAAACAAATGGAAAATCAAATCTGCTATGTTGAAATATTTCATATTTTTTTTTCATTTCAGCATATTTAACTGACAAGGATGTAACACAGTCTAATAGTCGATCAGACAGAATATCTGCCAAGCCTATATATAAATTCTCCTGTACTCTCCCATATTCATAAATTGTCCTATGCCAAAATTAACACTTTCTCGATGACCTTTTTTTCTTTTTTCTTTTCTGAGTTAAACTGCCAATTCTTGAGCTCCCCATTTTATTGCCAAAAGTTGTTGTAACAAAGACCATATCTTACGTTCAACATTATTAATCACAAGCTAACTACATTATGATCTTTAATCTAACACACAAAAAATATATAACTTAAATGTCTCTTCTACAAAATCTAAAAATGTCAGCTGGATGTAAATTCATGTGGCATAATTTAAATAAAAATGTTTAACGACTAGTTTAATCCATATGTGACAAAAAAAATTAAAACAAAAATTAACGAAAAGGTTGGAAGATACAGGTGGACAGGGGTTGAGCAGGAGCTTGAAGATGAAAAGACCTTTTTAGAAAATAAAACCCATGAAAAAGACTGTTCTGAACATGGATTTATGATAACTATTAAATATAAATTCCTTTTTACTGCTGTTCTATAAAAATAATAATGTTTGTACTGGTAAATGTAAAATCATTAATAAATATCTTAGTAACTTTTAACTCTCAGTACAAGAAACCAAAAAAATAGTCTTCAATCAATTTTGTTTAGAGTACTTTCATGTAAAGTTGCAAAAATAAATCGCTTATCTCAAACTTGACTCCTGTTTTATATTTTTCAAAACAAAAACTGCAAGTGAGTAAATTCTGGCATTAAAATTTTCATTAAGCAGACAACTTTCAATTCTCTAAAGTTCAGACAATATTGTATATATACAGGTGTATCCATCTTTTTTTGCTACAACCCCTATACAGTGTAGTTAATTAACACGTCACAATTAACGAGTTGGTGAGGAGTTCAGGTAAGGTTGGTGAATACTTAAACACTTAAAGGCAGAGTTATCTCTCTTTAAAAATATTACATCTTACCTGGTTGTCCATAGGGTGCTTCAAAGTGTAAAAAATAAAAGGCTTGTCAAAAAGTGCATCACCTTTACCATAATCAGATGTCAATGTTTTTAATCTTTTGTAATAGTTACCATTAAAACAAAGTATGTACCGCTGGAGGCGGAGCAATATACACCCGTCATATATGATGTAGTATCCATTTACATTCATTATCTTATGTTCAGTGATTGAAAGAGCAACATGAAAGATGCTGCTGATAGATAAATAAAACATGTACAAATGTATGGGAAAATGCATGAGATGGACAAAACATTGACAAGATATGAACTAAGTTTGGTTTCAGTGGGAGAAGGGAATATAGTTTTATCATTATAATGTAACAACAGGAACGTATTGGATTGCTTTACCGTTAGCTGTTTATGAAACAGATACCTGAATGTCTTGATATACATTGGAACCAAACCAGCTAACCTACAGATGTTTACATGTACCAAAGTGACTTCATGGACAGTTTGGACAAAACTTCCATGCCAAAATAATGAAGGGACATAACTCTACAAATACTGGAGCACAAAACAAGAATGCAAGAACAGAATGTGTTACACATCCCTTTCATAAGATGCATAAATATATATATATATTAAGTTATGACAACACAGGTGACAACAAGAAAGTTGTGCTAATGAGAGGTATGTGACATACTATTTCCCTAAGATACATATTGGTAAGCTTAGTCTGGTGACTAACTGCTCCTCACAACATGTTCTTGCCAGCCAACCATGACATATGTCTCATAACAAAAGGCATATGAATACTTAGGGTGTTTCTAACATATTTATATTTCTACTGAAGGTATAAATAAGTAACATCATATAAATCTGTTAAATGTTAAACATAACTACATATGACAATAACTTTATATGTTTTACTTAAGAAAAAAATTACATATGACTCCAAATTACCTTGACCTTTGTCAAACTTTGCCTTACACAATTACTTAAGATTAAAAGAAACACTTATCGAACCCATGTCCTTAGTAGTTATTTTGTGAACAAGTTATTGCTGAATTTATCGATAGCTGCATTAATATATGCAGATTAAAATTTATATATACACTTGAACAACATTAATTGCTCTAAGCTTCTTAAAATGTACGACAAGGATTAAAAACAAAACAGCTATGACAAATACACGAGGATATAGAAACAAAACAGCTATGACAAATACACGAGGATATAGAAACAGAACAGCTATGACAAATACACGAGGATATAGAAACAGAACAGCTATGACAAATACAAACAGAAAGTTGGCACTGGTAGATCAAGAGTAAAGTTCAGTGGATAAACAGTAAGTGGAAGATTAGGAGAATACCCCAGGCTTTAAACTTAACATATTTTCCATGGTTTCATCAATCAATATTAACCTGGTAATATTTTTCTGAGCTAGGGACTGAGAGATTATAACCTTCATCATGTTGATAGATCATTTAACAGACAATACTAATGCTGTCATTACCTTATTATGACATTCACACTGGGAACTAACAATAAGTTATATGATATTTGAATTGAACTTATACCGCTCTCTGGTTGGATGAGAAAACGAGTCGCCCCTTTACGGTTTAATTGGAGTACTTCCTGGTGCCTCAGTACAGCACATAATGTAAACCATTGATCTGTTCAATAACACCTAGATCTAGAGAAACGTATGTGTACAAGATACTTATATAATATATGAAAAGAGACATAGGTTAAACAGCAAAACAGGCAGGACCAGTTCACTGTACTGACAGCGGTTCAAGGACGTAGAATAATTCTTAAGTTGAGATAGGATTGTTAGTATCACCATTACGTTGTTAGAATACACTAACTGTAACACACATGCAAGATCACATACACAAGGTAGAACTTGGTTATACCTAATTGTCACAGTACCAATGTTTGTGATTTAAAATCATTTTTAGTCAACATGCTGTTAAAAAATAAATACACTTCCTTCAGATTTTTTTTATAACAAGGTTCTACTGTACATCCATATCAACATAAGGATGTCGAGTTCCGAAGAACACAAGGTTTTTCCCATTACATTCAATGCTTATAATTAGGCCTAAAATAGTGTTTGGCTTAACCCAACCAACCCAAAAAAAATATTTTACAATAATTTTGAATGTTTCTTTTTTTTATTAATTCCAGAATAGACCTACCCAAAGTTTGAATTATAGAGGTATAGGCAATCACATATTTTATTCACACACTGGCCTTATTAACAAGTTTATGGGGCACACAAAATTAATGAGGAACATGCAATATGTTGTTACCTGGCTGGCCATATGGTTGTCCTTCAAATGATGAAAAATTGTCAAGATCAGTAACATTTACTGTAACAGTGAAATAATATTTTTCTTTTGTGATTGGTAAATTATTTCAAATTTGTTTAAGGGAACATTCTGCAATGCATACCCATGCACTAAATTAATATACAATTTAACGTTTGTTCATTCAAATTGTACATATATGAGGTGATCAAAGAACCATGTTAACAATAGTTATTTTACAAATTTGTTAGTTGTTAATTTATTGTTATTATCCTGCAATAAGACTGAGAAAGGGCTGGGGGGAGGGGGGGGGGGGGGGCGGCATTGTTGGCATTTCTTCTGAAATGAAATAGTTAGGGATGTGGGGAAAATTTAATCAATTGCTGTAAATCAACTTTGATTCAGTCTTTAACTTCTTGTTTTATTTTGTGTGTACCGGTAGTAAGACATATGCTTTTAATCACAAATAATATAACACATCACATTCGAGTCATTTTGATAATAAACCAACATCACAAAAAATTGATTTATTAGCATGTACATTTTTGGATGAGGAAGATAGTTTACATTATCATGCAGCTGAAGGAAATCTCACAAGACATGGAATCTTACCTGGTTGTCCGTATGGTTGGGCAGGGTAAGCTACACATGTAAAGAAATATTCAAAGAGAATATAATTTCTGTCCATATAATTGGGCAGGGCAAGCTATATATATATATAGAAATGTAAATGAATTATTCAAAGAAACATGTATACAAATTTACTTTCCATATCATTGGGCAGGGACGGGTAAAAGAATACAAAGAAACATTCTCAATACCTAACTTTTTTTAGTTTATATAATGTTCTTTTTCCATCCAAATGATTTATTTGTAATGGTACCAGGGTACCGTACTTGTCTGCTGACTTTTCAAATGAGTGACATCTGTTTTTTGTCTCCCTCCAAAATGAATGCCTTAGATGACCCATCTTCAGATACCCATTGTAAACTTCTTTTCACCCAATCCACTGGTTGACACATGTATATCATCAAATTGTAGTTTTGAAATGACTTGACTCACAGTATCATTAATGAAGTACAAACACATCTTTTTCCCCATGCTTGGTATGGGATAATGTAGGTAACCATCAAATAATGAACCTCTGCCAAAAGACTAGATCACGTGTGTGAAAACAAAGTCAACAACCCACTAAAAGTAAGGCAATACCTACCTGACAAAGCAACCATGCGACTTACATGTTGGCAGGTGTATTAGGTACAGGCCAAATTCAACTTATTCTATTTTTAGTATGTAAGTCACTAATTTTTTTCAATTTTGACACAAGTTAACATTTTGTAATGTACTCTTGACACATTTATGTCAGTTTATCAAAAATATAATACAAGTACATGTACAATAAACGTACACCAGTACTGTACCCATGTGTAAGTACATACCCTACTTGAACAACGCAAGCTTTAATGTCAAATGGCTAACTTACACTCACACATATACATGTACCAGTAATGTAACTTGATGCATTTACATAGTCAACCCAATGTTGGCTTATTGAAAAGCTTAAACATATAGGCACTGCTATATAGGTTCGATATATATAATCTTTTTATACATGACTCGCCCAGATAAACTCAAAGATCAGTGTGTTATGATGACACGCATAGAAAGACATCACAATGTAAAAGCCTGGATATATGACTATGTTCGCTTAAACAATGATTGTGAAATATTTCAGCACTACCAGTATATATAACACTTGTAAAAATATTAATGGTATTTTCCATGAAAAGCATAATTAATTCTATTGTTGAAGCAAGCATTAGGAAAGTTAAGTTCAAATATATTGGAAGATATAAATTTAAAATTTGAGTAGTTAGAGAAATCTCTTGTTCAACATTGCTTGTGTTAACATTTAGCTATAAGACTGTCAAAAATGTAGATTTATCTTACCTTGTGGAGGTGCTCCATATGGCTGACCGTATCCTGTATCAATAAAAAGCTTACATGTTCACTGGTATACAGATTAATAAATATGGCCTCCCACACTCTGAAAATCTCATATCATGATCAAATAAAAGAATTTGGGAATACAATAAAGGACATGTCTAGCAAAATCTTATTATATAAACGTTCACATCAACCTGTCTTAAATTTGAATCATCCCATTATTATAAAAATCTACAGGCAGCCAACCCTGTCTAGTGTCTATGAAAACCTAAGGAGGAAAGTAAAATCTTGTATTTCTAAATTCTAGAGGCAGACTTTATAGATAGGTACAGTTATAACTAAACACCAAGGCAATTGGTAATACAAACCATTTTTGACTTTATTGACTCCTTACCAAAGAACCCTTTTTGGGGTTTAGACATGATAAGTGTTGATAACATGTAATACCTTGTGGTGGTCCTTGTTGTGGTGGTGGTTGAGCAGGATAACCGGATTCTGTAAACACAAACATTATTTACTATCATAAATTGTTTTGCACTTACGATAATGATTGTGTTTTTCCATGTTAAAATTGTACTGATCAACTTCTTCATACCAGACACTGATATTGTACATAGACATATATTGCTCACAGACCGTGAACCAACAAATTTTAACAGCTTAAGAGTTGTTATTAATTATGTCAAATATTTAATTGGTAGTGTAATTTACCTTGTCCCTTTGTCCCGGGGTACGGTGGTGGTGGAGCAGACATGTCTGGATTTTAATCTACAACAAAGAAATCATTTTAGTTTTCTGGTCGTAACACACGATTTGTAATAAAAGAATGACATTTTACACATTCAAAAAAGACAAGTTTGTTCTCCACAGAGTAAAGTTGGCAAACTTATAAAATATACAGTTCAAGCAAGCTAGCACACGCTCCAATAGTTTTTGTTGAACACTTTCTTTCCAGACATTTTTACACTCATTTACAGTTTAAGGAAGGTGAGTTGCTTGCTGAAGCTGGCAGAACTACCCTCTGTTAAAAATATAAAAGAGTACCATACAATACTTTAAGCAAGAACATGAAGACCAACAACTGAAAATAATTACATAGGATGGTGGTTTTCAAAGGAACCAGATAGAAACTGAACTAGCTGTCACAACGCACTTTCAATACTCCAAATTCACAAAACGGCAACAACTCTGACAGAATTCTTAAATGTAAACACATACACAACTACTTTAAATGATTGTAAACCTTACTTTATTTTTAAAGGAAACAGACAGAACCTGACATTGTCCTGAAAAACGGTTTAATACAGAAGGATAGACATATACATGTACTGGTGTGACAGCCAATTCTCCCCACTCCCCCCACCTCCCATCCCTGGCTGCTGAATGTTTGCCAGAAAGAATCACCAAGCTGATTTCCCCTCTCTCCCCAAACACACTAGTTGATTTTTTGTTTCCCTGGATAAAGAAAGAAAGATATTTGCCCTGTCAGAGCAAAATCTATTTGATTGGTGTTGGGTAAAAAAATATGACCAATCACTAGGCTGATACTTGTCCTTTAAAGATTACAGAGGAGCAACACCCGACTTCAAAGCCAGTAGGTAAAATGGTTTTACCATAACACCACCGTGAGATTCTTTTGATGTACATCAAAGGATCAAACTAGTTTTCTCTTCTCGACTACAAGGTGCTGCACACTGGGCCTTCGATTTTGCTATGACATATTCCAGGGGTGCAGAGAGCGAAAGTCAGCGTAACCCCTGGTTATCGAGGATGATACATTGT
>JAUMHH010162014.1:19073-34877 GCA_032359455.1 Chlamys rubida | reverse complement strand
TCTGTGAATTCCCACCCATCTTCCTGTTTCTACTGGAAGCTTAATGTTTGAGGTTCTAACTTTGCCGATAATTTTCCTATCTTTTGCGTTTAATCGTATCAAATAGTCTTCTAAACCAAACCGATCTTTAAATGTAGAGTACAATGTAGAGTAACGAAGCGTATTTGAGTGTGATAATGTTATTCTATGATCCGGGCGGTACGTACGTTACCTATAATTACCTAGATTTGTCGCAAACAGACTAGCGCCTGTCGTAAAGCTGCTACATAACACGTGCGATCTACCATTGATAAAGGCTCATTTTCACACGTTTAACTTCTTTATCAAACAACAATAATAGCATGGCCTTTAAATGAATATACAATATAACATTCAACACAACTAAATAGTCCACAGCAGCTCACTGCGATTCACACGCTTTAGCGCCATCTACAAACATACAGCGCTACCTACCGCCAAATATGCCCGTTGTGTCACCTGATTAGTTTGACGCCGATTTTTTAGAACCAGTGTACACTGTGCGGTATATTGGTCTATATGTATGTGAAGCCCAGGTAGTAATGGGTTTATGGACTGTCCATTATATCAGAGACAATACTCCATGCAAATTTCACAATAGACCGACACGAAATTCGATCTGATGATGGTAGCAGATATAATTTGGTTTATTCAAATAAATGATCTCATTCTAAGTTAGGAGATTGAAATTAATTAATGGTTATACATTTTTGTGAGTTTGACCAGGGACCACTAACGTACCAATACACACATATAGCTACGGCTATTCCAACTTGTCAGCACAAGGGTATATAAAGTACACTCTGCTGGACTGTCAGTTGATAATTATACCTCCTATTAAAATAAATCAATGATTTTGTTGAATGAAAATCTTTGTTTTGTCGATAGAACATCACAATTGAAATGTACGATATTAAATAACCGTTATGTAAACCTCACTATAATTTGAGTACAGCGACATGCAACTTGTATAATAGAAACCATTATAAATCACATTACACCCGACTTTGATAGGTATCGATTTTTTTTCTCTCGAGAAAATGAACAATATTTCCAACTAATTTTTACAATAATGTAATTCGCTATGCTTATACTTGCTGATTTTTCCCGTTTTATCAATAAACATATCTGTGTAGTGATATTCCTTTTATTTCAACTTTTTAATGTACGATTTCAAAATCAGAAGTGCCTTCTATTATTTTGCAACATTTCACATGACGTCATTGTGACGTCATGTTGTGGTGTTTCAAGTTGATATCATGTTTGATCAATTAAAGATTAACCATCGCGATTCTGGGGTAATTTAAAATAATCTTCACAAAGACAACAACGAGGAGAGTGAATTTGTGAAAAGGATAAAAATTATCTACAGAAAGATGGACCTGAGACACACATACACGTGTGATTGTACCTTTAACGTTTGGTGATAGATGCACCACACCAAAACTGAATTACACTGCACCATACAGCGTTAAGTCCTTCAAGGACTCGTCGATGATGCTGAAGGCCGAAGGAAATCCAAATTAATCTTTACTACTGTTTAACAGAAGGGCGAACGTAAATTCCTTTTATCATACGAATTTAAAAATTAGAGGAGTATTGGTAAATTACAAATTAAAGATTACGAGTAAAGAGAATATAAAGAACCGTTCCACTTCTCAAATGAGATGACGGTAGCCATCAAGGTCACGGAAAACCTCGGGGGCTCAGAAATCCACCAACAGAGTCTACCAGCTTGTGTCTTGAAAGGTGAGAAAGATAAAACTAAGACGCACAGATGGGACAGCGCCTTTACTTTGAGTAATACCTACAGCATGCCAAACAGGAATGACACTGCACCAAACAGTCGTGTCGTCCTTCTAGGTCTCATCGGGGATCATCTCGATATTACCTCGATAATTTAGGGAACACTTTCCCGTGTTACCTGGTCTGTTTGAAATGGTCCATCGTCATGTCCCCCGTACTTTATCACAGAAGCTGTCGCTCCTACTTTAACATACCCTTACACTCTTATAGGGCTGTACTGCTAATTGGAATGGCTTTCCATCACCCTCATGTTACTGCTGAGATTCATATCGCTGTGGGGTTTATGCACCTTTACTTCCGTTTCAACAAACCAATTTGAATTTCCAACTTTTCTGTCCTTAACATCACCGATATGACTATAAGGACGAAACAGCTGTATAGTGGAGTGTAATTCATCTTTGGCATGCTGTATCTATCAATACACTTCAGATATGCAGTCTTATGACTCTATCCTATAACCTCGTGGGACTGCTGTCTAATAGGACTGCCCCAGACCCGCATCATCATTTGTCCTACACCAAAATGTAATGGATAAATTGCAGACTACCATTTACTAAACTCGAAAACGTCTTACCCTACGTTATGTTGATCAAACGTTTGAATTTTATCATAACGGTTTTCATAGATTTGTTTTTACCACGACGGGATGAAGAGGCCTAACTGGACAAGTGAATTCTACGAAATACTTTCCTATACTTGTAAATAGGTCAATGGAACTTCACTGTTGGGAACTCCTTGATATGAATCATCAGTGCAAAAAGGGGAACTGCAAATAACTCTTTGATCGAGGAAGAAGCAGCGGTAAGTGTTAAGGCAAGGATTGTTCAACCAGCTAGGTAAGCTATAGGCTATGTTATCTGGGTTCGGGAGACCATTCCGACAACATCAGAGAGCTGGTGTATATTGAAGGACAACTGTATTTACACTGTACTCATTTTTGTATGAATTATATTTTCATAAGTATATCAGCGACAGGTGTATTTGTTAACGCGAATGCGCATGTCAGACAATTCATTATTGACAGTTCATGTAATACAACAGACACATGGTTCTTTCATTCCGTATTTGTTCGTACTGTGTGTTTTATAGTCACATACAGTGTATAAGTTGTATGCAAATACTAAATACTTTCATTTTGTAATCTTAGATGAGATATAAATCTAATCAAATTCGTTATTACATGTCATGTCATGGAAACATATAAGAGTATGCATTGTTGCTGGAGGACACACCTGTAATTATATCAACAAAAAAATGATCTGTATTTTCAACTTTGTCTTACGATATTCATGTCCATGCGTTCGAATTTTGATAATCTACATTGGTTACATAATTCGTGTATATCAATTCTGTCCCTGATTGAAGACATAAAACTTCAGCATTTACCTAACTGTATTGGGGGAACTAATTTCATTCAATTTATTTTTAAATATAAATCAAACATTATTGTTTAATTATCAATTTTCAGACAGAATGTAATATTCTAACATTGGACGTCCATCACACACAGGTGGTTGCACCTTTACAATTTGGCAATATTTTACAAAACTTTTATCAAAACTTATTTTCGCTTAAATGATATATAAATACGTGATAAATAAAAACAAAAAAGCACAGGAACAGGCTACGGGTGCGGTCGATCCTGTTTTATATCATTACATAGATCAGCCGTGGTTTTGTCGAGTCACTCTGACTTTGAGGTAGGCTCTACCAAATTAAACAGAGATATAGTCCCCATTCCTCGGATCATTTTTCTAAAGGTAGAAAACCGACTACGTGGAAAGAGAGCCACAATTTGACAGTAAAATGACCTTGTCTACAATACTGGAATAATGGTATTCACGGACGTTATAAAGAGTCACTTTAATATTATAATTAATCTCCTTTCACATGCTGAACAATGTCTATTCGACAGTATTACCATGATAAATCCCTTAACCGATATAAAGGTCTCAAGTAACACTAGAATACAATATCACTGTGACCAGGTATTACATAAGTACTATGAACTTACCCGATGTTGTCAGTGTATTTACAAGATTACGTGTTATTACTCTGCACCTGTTCGACACATTCATGTGTTAAATGACTACTAAATATTACAATATTGGTAATGTTATCAAACACAAATCGCTTAGACAGGTTTCTTGGCCTAGTTGTTATGGACTCAATTATGATTGCTTTGTATATAATTTCGAACGGTTGTTTTAGATTAAAAATTATATTAATATATAGGTGACAAAAGAAATATTTACAAGAAAATCCCACTAATCCTGGATCCTTACGAACCGGTAGATGTAGGATAGGAAGTTCTTAAATAGGTGAAGGTGTTAAAGGTGTAATAGCTACCACTTCACTAAAAACACATCAGACAGAGGAACTTCACTAAAGACACATCAGGCAGAGGCACTTCTTCGAAGACTAAATTGATAGAAAGTATCATCAAAGATGCATTCCCACAGAGGAACTACATCAAAGATGCACTCCAGGGAGATACTTTATCAAAGTCACAATCAACAGTGACACTTCATCTAAGACATTATTGTAAATGTTGATGATGTAGAAAAAACACCAAACAAAATATTACAGAAATTTAAAAATATGTCAACTGAAATCTAGGTGGGGTGAGACTTGTTTTTATATATAGATATTTGAAGATGTCATTGATTCTGACACGGGTATGGTTGCAATTTGTAACGCGACACCTAGCTCAGGTAACTTTGAGAAGGTCTAATTGCACCCCATTATATACCTCTGCGGGAGAATTTGCTACAATTATGACGAAAATTAAGTGTATACCAAGTCTAAAGATATAAAGATAGTTCTCTGTATGATCCAGAACTCCGGCCCATTTCTTTACATAGAAAATCGTCGTCGGAGAACGTGTATTTGATATCTTGGTTTTCATTAAAGGGCTATTGGTATTCATTGATTTAACCTTTGTTGCCATTGAAGGTTAGCGGTTTTATCACGGATTAACATCAAATAGTGATCGGCATGAAGTAGGCAAACTACTGTCTGATGTAGACTTGCACCAAATTATGGTAACAAAGCAAATATTTAATGAGTGACTTCTGAAGTGATCTATGTAGTCGGCAGAGAATTCATGGAAATGACAACAAAATGGACATTAATGTAATTTACGTAAAAGTACATCTAGATCTAATTTCAAGAACAATAGTTGATGCTTGTTACCAGAATTGTCTATCGAACAAGATTAAACGCAATTGGTTCCACGGTTTCAAGCGGTTTCAAGCAGACCGTACATGTAGTACCGATTGTAATACAGATTGCATTGGCTATTGGAGGCTAACTGAGGCGTTCATACCTATGTAAAATATATATTTTACCAAAAGACAGGAAAACATGTCACACGTACTTAGATATAGGATTGAAGATGTCTTAACTTAGGCATCGCCTTAGTTTTAACAGTAAATATCTTACCCTCAGATATTTACTGTTCACTGGCACACTTCCTTATATCAAATGAGTATGAATCTGTTCAGAAAAAGAAAAACATATTTTGTTTAAAGATGAACGTAACACACACACAAAGGTGATTGTAATGTTTTAGTTTGGTAATACATGTAGATACAGTACAGCAAGCATTGTGTATTACCGCTGTTTCGTCGGCTAGGGGCCAAGACGATTGAAATCCAAATTGTCTAAACTACTGTTGAGAGGCATGTGCGTAAAACCCCTTCCTTTTTTAAATGTACAGGTTAATTTCAAAAGAAGAAATCTTGTTAAATGTGCATTTTATAAACCGTGAATCTAAGCAAAAGAGATAACTTTGGCCATCAAGGCTACAGAAAACCTCGGGGACTGCACTATTCAGCAGTAAGGTCTACCAGCTTGTATCTTGGAAGATGAGTTGATTGCACCTTTTAAATTTGATAATAGATAAAGTATGCAAAAAGCTAAATAACACTGTATAAAACAGCTGTTTCGTCCTTCTAGGATTCATTAAAATTCTAACCAGTCATGACTAAATACAGAATATACTTTAAAACTAAGTAATCACAGATCCTGCTTCAAACACAAACAAACCTGTATGGCATCTAACCCTGTTATCTTACAGTGTAAGTACACTGCTAGAGTCGTTAACCTTGTTGAGAAATAAATCTTCTATTGTTTTCAATACAAAATGCTAAATATAATGTGGAAATACAAAAATATGAAATATTTCCTTGGTAAAATAAGGTATTAATAGTAAACTACCATTACGTGCACTGATCTTGTTTTGTACATCTGGTGGGTTAAATGTGAAGGTCCATTAAAGATTACGTTTAGAATCATGCTAACGTTGAGCAGTCTAACGTAACATGTGTACATATGCCGACAATGGTTTAATAGAAAATCTCAACCCGGTTGGTATAACCGATGAGTCCTAAAAGGTCGGATCAGCTGTATGGTTCAGTGTTATCAGTTTTGGGCATGCTCATGACTAAATGTATAGGTGCAATCTCTTGTGAAGTTCAGGTTTAGGCGTTCAAGAATCTCATTCCGAAGCTGAGATTTTAATGGTAAAAAGTCGCTGTTGGGAGAACTTCTGTTTCTCCCGGTCTATTATAAAAAAAAACACGGATATTAGCAATTTAGTGTTTCTCTCCTAATTTGCTCATGTTTTCCCTTTGCAAGTGATTCTGTGGATGGTTGAAGAAGAAACGTCTTTGTCATCATTGGTGGCAAGTGGCAGAGGTGATACCATTTCTGTCACAGATGTTACCAGGGATGGCACATATGTCACTCGGGTGGTAAAGATCTTACCATTGGTGGTATACAGATGATACCAAGGGTGGCACATATGTTACCAGGGATGGCACAGATGTCTCAAGGGGTGGAAAAAATGTTAAAGGGGTGGTACAAATGTTACAATGGCTGGTACATGTGTCTCAAATGGAGGTACATAAATCTCAAGGTGTGGCACTGATGTTATAGTGGGTGGCATAGATGTTACCGGGGTCGGCAATATGTTACCAGGGGTGATGTTGCTTAGGTTGGTTCAGATGTCAGCACGGTCGGCACAGATGTTACCAAGGGGGGTGCAGATGTTAAAGGGGGTGGCATGGATGTTACCGGGGACGGTACAGATGTTATATGGGTGGTATAGATGTTACCGGGGTGGTAATATATAAAAGGATAAAAGGGGGTTGCATAGATCTTACCAGGGGTGGTACATATGCTAGCAGGGGTGGTACAGATGTTACCAGGGTTGGAACAGATGTTACCACGGGTGGTACATATGTTATAGGGGGTGGCATGGGTGTTACTAGGGGTGGTACAGATGTTACCAAGGGTGGTACAAATGTTATAGGGGGTGATATATATGTTACCAATGGTGGTACAAATGTTACAAGGGTCGATACAGATGTTACCAGGGATGTTACAGATGTTATAGTGTGTGGTACAGATGTTACCAGGGTCGGTACAGATGTTATATGGGTGGTATATATGTTACCAGGGGTGGTACAGATGTAATAGGGGTGGCATAGATGTTACCAGGGGTCTTACAGCTGTTATAGTGGGTGGTACAGATGTCACCAAGGGTGGCACATATGTTATAGTGGCAGGTACAGATGTCACCAGGGATGGTACAAATGTTACAAGGGGTAGGACAGAAGTGTCGGTACAGATGTTATATGAGTGATATAGATGTTACCAGGGGTGGTGCAGATGTTATAGGGGGTGGCAGAGATGTCACCAGTAATGGCACACATGTTCCCAGTAGCCAAACAGATCTCGCCAGTTTTCTCCTAAATCTCATTTAAAATATTTTAAGATAAAAATAGACGTGTTAAGAGGCAAATAGGGTCTTGTACAGCTAGGACGCCCGGTTAAGTGTGATCAGTATAAAATACATAAATCATCTAGACAGCTCACATAAAAAGTCGTTCCGTTCATTATGTTATTAAGTGCCTGGACAAAAGCGTATCAAACATGCACATACTTTTAAGAATTACGTGTACCATATTTACTTAATCATTGGGTCAGAATCCAGGACAGACATTTTCTGTACTACCTCGTTAGCAAGGGAAGCAAATAAATTATTAAGTGAGACCAGCATGACAAAGTTAATTGTCTGGACGTCAGTCGCCCTCATACGTCTATGTATCGACCACCGGCGTCTTGTTAGTGGGTGTATGTATCTACTACTTAGAAGAAATCGTAGGTACTAAAATAGCCGAGCAATCATTTACATGGAGAGTACAAAATAGTGAGAACCAATTACAAAGTGTAACATAAGCCTAATACCTGTATATCTACATGACAGGAAGTGATATCATATAATTATATGCAAGCCCATATTTATTATACAGAGCTGGAAGCCTATTAAACGCAACCATTTATTATTATATCCTTAGATGATTATTTATCCACATTGTTTTAACTGTGAGTATCTAAGTCTTTCAAAAATATAGACCACTTAACGTTACCGTGGACGTTGAGGATGTTCATTAGCTGTTATATGACTTAACGCTTATAGCCTTAATTCAAATTTCACAAAATGCAAAAAACACGAGATATTTATTAAACGAAATCGTTGATATTACGAGAGCATTCATTGTGGAATAGATGCTGCTACTTATAATGGGGTTTTTTCTAATCAGTTTTTTCTTTAAAATTATATTCAGGATTCTCTTACGATATGTATCTAAAATGGAAATACAAAAATAAAAAAAAATGATAGATAGATAAATAATGAATAAATGAATAAAACATATAAACAAATAGTAGAAAAATGTTGTTAGCTGTTTTGTGTTAAATTGAACCATGTTTTAGAGGTCAAGAGGTCAATATCGATTTTACAGGTTGGCTGTCAATATTGATTGATTCTCCCTTATACAAAAACAGCTGCTATTTAAGTGTTTTGTCTTATAGTAGAACGGCGTCTAAATACGGATTCATTAGTCATTGTCGTATGGCTCCTGCCTGATGACATTGTGTGACCTTGAGTAGCCCATATTATAAGCATGTTTAGTTCACGTGCAGTACAGCTAAAGCCAGGTGGAATTTGACTGTCATATATTTTCACTCTGAAACTTAACCTTACCCTGAATGTATTTATTACTCGTAACGACATCAGGTCAATACAATTCTCGTGCAGTGCAGCTAAAGCAAGGCGGAATGTGACGGTCGTTTCTCACTACTAAATCTTACCCTGAATATCGTCATTACTCGTAATGACATTAGGTGAAGATAAGTTGTACTTAATCCGTGAAAATAAACGAAACTGACGTGGTCCGGCAGTCAGGCTACACAAAATAAATATGCAACATTTGTTATAGCGCCCTATCTAGCTAGAATAAGCCATTCTAAAGCGCGTGACAGTACATAGATTTACAATTTATACAATCAATACAATTAGCATATTCATAAATCAATACAATTTTGAGGAATTAGCAGGAGCTGCCTTATCAGGCGCTAACAGCTAGTCCTATGTCACCTGGCTAATTTCTCCCTATGTGTGTATACCTGCGTGTGTGCTGCAGATGCGCATAGAATCAACTTTCTTGAAATCAATGATGTGCAAGTTCAGAACAATGTTTATTTTATTTTGCTGAACGTCCAATTTACAGCTAAGGTCATTTACGGACGTTCACCAGAGATAAAAAAAAATATGATATACAGAAATGAAATTTCGGTTAATTGTTCGCAAGATCGAATTATCCTGTCCCGATCTTATTTATTAACATTTATTGTAATTGTTATTTTGAAAACTAATATGATAAATACTGAATTGCTTCCCAAGGGGTTCAACACACGTATTTCCTACTTAAATAATACATGTCTTCATGTTCAATATTGATAGGATCCCTATATAGTTTTGCATATTTGCTTATCGACAATTGTTTTATTTATAAGAAGTACGAACGACAGAGATCCGTTCAGTATCATCATACAAAGCGAAATAACATTTGTATCAGAAACATTATTCATAATAAAACTGCCACTAACATAACTAGCAAATTATTTTCATCAGATTAGGGCTAGTATACCAAAGACAGCTGAGCCTGGTCCTCAATTGTCTCCTTGCACGTTGGATTTGAGAATATTTTTTTTTATAAAACGGACTGTATTTCTGTTTATATACCAAAAATGTACAAACCAACAGTGAAGCTATTTATTCACTTTTTTTTCATCAACCTGATGGTAAATAGAAACAACTAGGTCTAGATCCTCACAGAACGACCGCGGTGTTGGGTCGGTATTGATTCCTCTTTACCTGGTTAATGACAAAACGAAAATTGCACAATAAAACACTACAATGCAGTGTATGAATAATTTATCTTTGATAATGGACACATAACGTGTAAGTGTAGCGGTGGGTCACGAAGACACAACGTACACGTTAGGGAGGTCAATACAGTAACGAGACTGAAGAAATGACACGTGATTGGTTGTCAGTTCAGCGTGGAACAACATCCTTTAGTATTGCCTTTTAAGTAAGAAGGAGCATAGAAGGAATTGTAAATTGTTACGGGTGAACAAGTATGTCATTTATACACAAATATCAAATGGAGAAATTCATTTTATGCATGTGTCCGATATTATCTCGGAGGCCCATCAATTGATCTTGGAGTAAGGAGTTAATAGATGGTGCAAGTATGGTTAGAAAATATCTCGGGGCTTTTCTGTATATTTATGGACGTGTAAACACACTAAGTTACACAAAATATGTCTCATTTAACGGTGCTGTACCATTCTCAATGATACACTGAATAAAAACCACACATCGATTTAGATTCGAACCCAATAACACGAACATACGCATGTATATATATTTTCTTTTTCGAGGTTATGTTTTTTCATGTGAACCTTTAGATTCGTAATCATGGGGAAATTGCTAATTGTGTGCAGTTTATTTCTGAAATATATTACAGATGAAAAATGTTAGCTAATTCACCGTTTTTATATTCAAATTTTCATCCTATTAGATCACAGAAAGTTTTCAATACATGCAATTACAACACCAAAGTACCGATAATCAATACAACACCAAAGTACCCATAGTCAATACAACACCAAAGTACCCCTAGTCAATACAACACCAAAGTATCCATAGTCAATACAACACCAAAGTACCCATAGTCAATACAACACCAAAGTACCCATAGTCAATACAATGCCTTTTTTATTATAACCTGTCAAGATAACAGTATGTGGTGAGTATGTCCCCTTCGATCTGGAGGAGGGCGCTATAAGCGGTTTACATCGCCATGTTAGGAGTATGCTATTGTATTGTCGTGACTGTCCTGTAGCTGAAGTCTTTGGTAGCTTAACGAAATGGTAGATCTTTGAATCACACATGAATTCAATAAAGTCAAAACAATTCTGTGCCAGACATCTTATTCACAAAGGGTGAATAAACATTGGTAATATGTTACATCACTCGTATTCTCTAATTTCACAATAAATGGCACGAGGAAAATGTCGAAAGGTCATTCCGAAGATATTTGCAAGCTAAAACGTCACAAACACAAAGCATGAACTTGTATATCCATGATAAAATCGGGTGCTGGAAAGGATAAGTGTACCGTTTGCGTAACACTCGTATGGACGTCTCAAATTACGTGTCCCTTTTAGCAGTCTACGGAAAATTTAACGCGCATTTAAAGCTTAATTTGTATGGAGCTGGTTATGCTCTTGGCGACTTTGTAGAACGTTAGCTAGACCTACCCGTTCAATCAATTCTAGGTCAGTCAATAGCCCCAGCTCTCGTTAGTGGGGGAGTAATTATCTGTAATAGTTACAACACAAAGCCTTATCAATAATTTATTTCCAAACGTGGCCTAACAATTATTTTAAGATGAAAAATGTCTTTTTGCTATATAAGAAATCTAGCTTCGCAAAATACGGTCAGCTACGGTAAAGAGTAAGCGGTTATCTGATGAATGGTAGATGTGCTATTTGCCCCACCCTTCCTTTGGGGGAGATCGACCCCTGGAGAGTATCGACCGGCAGTGCTTTACGTATGAAATTCGAGTTGTTTGATGAACTTAGTGTTCGGGGATAATGACTATTGATATTATTATAAAGATACGGAGAATGTGATACGTGTAATTAAAACGGTAAGTGAATAGATCTATGCCGGACTCAAACAATTCGAGGCGCGCATTACCGTGACCCACCCTACCGTACTCTGTGATACATACAGTGTAATCTGGTCAGTTATCTTTTTAACAAAATGTTATTGGTATTCTTATAACAACTGAATGTTCCTATGTGACGGCCCAATATCGACTATACAGCAAACGTTTCTCATGTAATAAGTAAGTCTAGTTTGGTTTAAACAGTATTATATTCAATATGATTCCAGAGGGACCGGAAAACTAGAGCTGATATTAATAAAAATGTTAAAATCAGTGTGGTTATATTTTACTTAAAGCAAAAACAATTTGATTGCTACAAAGTCATTGAAACGGGTTAATGCCTTAATCGAAATATGTCACCGGCAGGACAACTGAAATCCACAGTTGAGTTTTATGATGTTATAATAAGTCATAAAGACACAGCGTAAAGAAAATCGCCAAGGCAACCGGGCGACTTCCTCCGGGTATGCTCCGGGTATGCTCGCGTCTCTGTCACGTCCCGGATCGCTTATACTTGAGTTGCAAGTCGTCCCTGTTATTCCTCCGCCTTATTTCGACATTACTCTAAGGGAGCTTTATATATATTTAGCACTCACTGCCAAGGTAAATATGCACACCAGCTCCGGGAGGATTATTAACGTTTGAAGATCTGTGTCAATATGTAAATAAGTATATCTTGTTGTAATATGCCGGGTGTAGGTTGTCACCTCTCGTTCTATTCAGTGATCTTTTTCTCGCCGAGAGAACGCCTCTTTGAGGATATGCACAATACGTGGACAGCGATGTCTCTTTTTTTCTTTTATATGAAAACAAATGTCAATCTTGATAAGCAAATGTTTACATTTAAAGACACATTTAATAAGGTCATGTTAAAACACCCTTTCTTGTTTTAGTTGAGTAACTAGAATATTTGCATGTGTCACCTTGATGTGTGACGTATGCTGTCAGGTTTGAGCACACAGACTCAACGGTCACCTTCAATTTTCTTTTTAATTTGTGTATATTTCATACTCAGTGCAAACAATCTGCATTTTATTTCAAAGAGCGGCGCTAATCTCGTTGTGTCCACTTATTTCTATTATCCTCGAACTTCAGATATTTGAAACTGGATTCAAGAAATATCCCCTTGACAATTGTTTATTATGAGTAAAATAAAACGTGGAGGCATGTGGTGAATTTTGTTTGTAATAATTTTCAACATTACTAATTTTCTTTTAATAAAAATAATTCAAGTCACAATGTCTAAATGATTATCTTTCCGGGATCAGGAGAAAAACGTGTACATTATACTCATTATATAAAGTCAAAATTCTAAAGATTTATCTTCCTTTTATTACAAGTAATTATGTTGGTTTTGATTGTTCTGTTGTTTAGGTTTCAGAATGAACGTTAATAAACTTAATACTTAGTCTACACATAAACAAATCATTTCAGTGAGTTGATGAATCCGCATAAAGAAAATACTTCATTCTCCAGTCTAAAGTTTTAGTTTAAATGCATTTCTACGTTAAACTTTGGTAAGTGGAATATATTTTATTTCAAAAGATATTTCAATTAAAATGCTGGAAATTTATCAAATTATGGAGTGCATTTTTCCGTCATCTATTTCGTGTTGGCTGGGAATGACGTGCATTTTTTTAAAATAATATATTTCATTCTTATACTCCTATACCTATTGCTATATATTTCATAGTCATTGATATATAAATATGTTGTGATTACGTGTATAGAACCACGTGATCACGAGAAGAGAAGTCACTTTAACAAACGACCAACCAGGTGCCCTTGAATGTTACAGCTTCAACAACACATGTGTACTTATATAATTAGCTAAGTGGAGTATATCCCTGACATAAACTACAATATAATCAATAAGAATGTGTGTAGCAATGTCCTCTGTTGACTGTGACATTGACCTTAAGCTGGCACGATCCTAGAATCGGACATATAATCCCTCTGACGTCATAAAGTCTGCCCCCAGCTGTCCCGGGGCCTACTAATTGGTTGTTTTACATCCATACATTTAGCCCAGCGTTCGATGTTATTGTTAATATCCTGCGTTTATTTAATATTAAATCAAAAATATGTTTTTTTGCAAATATACAATGCTGGTAATTAACTTTTACAGTGACGTTAAACTTCCACAGCACTCAAATTTCCCCACCGTTCATAAAATTGTCACAGGCATAAAAAACAGGATGGCAGACATGTTGTACATCTAATTGTTGCCAAAGTTGTACATTGTCTTTTATCCCTGAAACTGACCATGTTACAATGTTAACCTATGTCATTAGGCATTCCGTACAAGACGCGCTGCAGAATATACGTGAAATTTAAAGTTGAATAGCTTATTACCGTGTGTCTCACACGTTATTATCACAGAAAGGTAGTGTCCTTTACAGACCAATGCACATGATTGACCATGGGTAGTTATCGGGGTCAGGTTGATGTTGTATCCAACACATCAGTACAAGTGTATTGTATTTGTTTTAGTCATCGTCTGGTACAATACTGAGCAAACAACCATGAACCTTTGATATTAAGCCAAGGCTAGCGTTAATCAATTGGCAGTTTTTACATGATCGTATTATATTCTAATAATCGTTCGTTGAGTTCGTCCGTTTTATTGTTTTATTTAGTATAAAGCACTTATTGAGAAGTTATTCTGTTGTACGTTGTCAAAATTTGTATTTCATTCAGTTTTGTTATTCAGGGTTCTCTCCTCACACTCGACCTCGACGAAGTGACATCGGCCTAAGCTCGGTTATTGCTCATTAAGAAGAAAGGACATGTTCATCGCGTACATCAGGTTGAATTATTATTTTGCAGCCAAAAACTTGTCTATTTTTCAGTGTGGACATATTAGGCCTAACTGTTTTACATATTTTAAGTTCGCTGATAAAAGCAGCCATGATGCCTGTATCTATATGACAGACATGTCGTCGAGATCTGATATAAGAACTCATGGCAAATCTATATATTATATATATTATACATACAACGAGCGTTAGACTGTACAGAGAATATATCAATGTAATTTAAATTACTTCGGACAAAAACAAATATTAATTAAATTTCTGGCAGTCGCCATTCTTTGCCATTTTATTATTCATTTTGTGCATTTAATTTAACTAAAACAACTGTTTCTGTTAATATCTATTTTTAACAAGAGTGTGTATGAAAGAATGAAGTGCCATCTCTGCAGGCCATCGCCGCGTGAACTGTTTGTGCAGCGTACCAGCCATCTCTGCAGGCCATCGCCGCGTGAACTGTTTGTGCAGCGTACCAGCCATCTCTGCAGGCCATCACCGCGTGAACTGTTTGTGCAGCGTACCAGCCATCTCTGCAGACCATCACCGCGTGAACTGTTTGTGCAGCGTACCAGCTACATACTTCTACAGAAGATAGCACGTTCCTATTAATTATAGTTGATCAACACCTTAATCTCTTTGCTTGGAGAATTAATTAAAAATAAAAAAACAATAAAAGTTGCATAAGAAAGCTAAACATAATTGGATTTTGAAGTTTAACTCTTCATCTAATTGGATGATAAAGGATATATATAGAAATCCAGGTTAGTGGGATTAATAAAATTGTGTACCATTTATCAAGTACATACAATTATATACCTAATATAATTATAGGATTGAAATGTAATATGCTGAGTCATGATAGCGAGATGAACGATTTGCACTGTCGATAGTTGACGCATGAGAGGTCGATGTCGTTATGCAGAAGTCAACAAAAATAGTCCTAGTGTGTACCTTTTGTTAACGACGTTCTTTTTAGAACAACGATATCTGTATAAATAGAACAACGATATCTGTATAAATAGAACAACGATATCTGTATAAATAGAACAACGATATCTGTATAAATAGAACAA
>JAUMHH010162014.1:0-18973 GCA_032359455.1 Chlamys rubida | reverse complement strand
CGCTAGACCTTTCGTTTCCTAATAACACAGGTCATATTTACATTACGATGGGATCAGCTGAATCCTGGATTCTACATCTTTTTGTATAAAGCAAGGTTAAATTTACACCTAAGTATAAAGAGCTAAATGCCTAGTTTCTCCAATTTTTTGTATATTACCAGGATACACCAAATATGAATATTAAATATCTTGTTTCTCCCGCTTTTTGTATATTACAAGGTTACATATAAATACAAAAAAAATGTATATTAGATTTACCTAACTTTTCGTATATTGCAAAGTTTGGTTCAGGCTGAATAGGCTCTAGACATGCAAGCTTGGACAAGTATTAAATGAATTTCCATCAACATAAAGGATTATTGGATTACTCTTACCACATTCCGTTTAACACGGGCGCGCTCAGCTCGTTAAACACGATGGGTGATTAGTCAAGCGCAATCCTTTCTGGTGTTATAATGGCCAAAACGTCTCAACCTGGATGATCAAAATGTTCTCGGATTGACGTAGATGTACATTGTACATGTACAATAATATACATATCTTAGCAGATATTAAACCTTAATCATCATCCCCAAGGATATGAGTAGGACTTCCTTACCTAGGATGTCCGCACGTCATGTATTTGATATTGACCATGCTGCCTGTGCAAAAGAAACCGACATCAAAGTGTGAAGACGGTTGAAATTTGTCAGAATTTCATCTCAGTCCTCTTTATCTATCTGTGGAATTCTAAGGTAAATTTCAAACATATGTGTTCTTACTATTGCTCAGTTTGTGTTACTATTAATACTTCTTATTGGTGAATCTTTACACATCGTTTTCATTTAATAATAGCTATGTAAATTTAATTTTTTATCTGAGGTGTAGTGGGGTTTTTGCCATATCATTTTTATTACATTCTGTATTTTTATCTGTTCAAAACGAGGATGCAATTAGAAAAGAGTGCATTTTTGACATCTTGTTTTCAAGTATACGAAAAGTATTAATCTTCAACAGGATACAATCAAGGAGCAAATCGGTTTTCTGTCATACTGGCCACATTTGGAATGTCATCAATACGACTTAGCAGCACAGACTAATCGCCCAGGTACTTAACTTAATACAGCTGCTATATACAGACGAATACAAAGCTGGACACCTTTGTGGTATTCTATATACGGCAGACGGGGACGACAAGGGTCCAAATAGCTTACACAAAATATAAAAATGGTCTCAGAGAGGCTTTCAGCTGTCAAACAATGTTTCTACACGTTACGTAATTAGAAGTAATTGTCTGTTGTCTTAAGTCTATAGACTTCAAGGAGGTAACCGAACTATGTGTTCACTCCGAAGTCCTCAGACCAAGAAAGCATGTGGTAGTTATATGTACAATACAGCATGATTTATGCACTCATAACCAGAATTTCTAAAACTTCGCCAGTTCGACATAATCATGTGTTGTTTTACACACTGTTTGTCTTTAATGCCAGTTTTTACAGAAAGAAACAATCGTTTTGATTTAAACATCTCTTTGTTACGTACGGCAAAACCAGATTGTTTTAAACTTCACATGGGAACTATTAAATAGCATTGATCTCTGACTAATGTTGAATTTGAGAATGAAACTTTAATAATCATTATGATTCTAATAGTCAACCTCAATCGATGAGTCCATACAAAGATATGTACTGAGTGTATTGTGTTTCTGCGGAGACTGTATACCTGTGTATACTACAATGTAGGGTACCTTAGTGTTATATCAAATAGGAAACTGCATTAAATATCGTGTCCAGCACACATATTGACCCTGTAATAAAAAGTGTGTATTGTAATATAATAGACCACAAATACCATTAATTCCAAGGTCGTTTCCGGGCGCCTGTCAGTTGCCAACTAGGTAATGCTTAGATAACGGCCCACTTCCGGTCAAAGGTCCATGGTTGTTTGCTCAGTATTGTACCAGACGATGACTTAAACAAATACAATCCACTTGTACTGATGTGTCGGATACAACATCAAACTGACCCCGATAACTACCCATGGTCAATCGTGTTCATTGTTTGTAAAAGACATTGATTTCCATGCTGTATTTCTTTGCGCAAAGTTCACCACGTGCACTGTGCCACAAAGCAAGCAATAAGTAGCTGTTCCTGTCCCACTCCAGGCAAAGCATTAGAGAATGCCACTCTATTTACTCGTACATTATGTGTTCTCTCCTCATATTTTCTTTGGATATACATGCTTATAGCGCAACTTGGTCAGGGTACTGCTGCTGAACAGATAGACATGTTAGCAAGAGCTATAGTTTGATATGATCTGACGTGCAGGGTAAGGATCTTTGTCCGGACCTCCTCATTCTTACACACAGAACACTGTTGTTGATTATTCTTCTCCTTTTCTATTATTGTATCTGTATCATTTTTGCTAAAAGTTCAGTAAAGAATTAAAGTAAATAAAGTTTACCTTTACAGACATAATTTATCAAAGATATAGTCATACTGGGAGAGGTTTCCAATGAATAAGTCTGACAGGGGTACGGGGGTTAGCTGATCATCCCAGCGTCAGAGATGATAGATCAATATTAATACAATATGTTTTCGCTATTACTGTCCGTATCGCCTCAACAGAAATTACAAATGTACAAAACCTTTCTGACTACATTGAATAATTGCCTACATACGTTTAGTTCTTATCTAACTACGTGACTGCATCATCCACAGAAATGTGATGATATCCGGAGTGAGTCAAATAAAATAACGCAATCTCATTAGCACAATTTTTATGAATCAACTCGGAAACACAGTTCATAAAGTTGATAGTGCATCTTATCCAAATAAATTTATCACTGGGACACAACTCGTTAGATATATATATGTTCATTGAGTTCGTAATATTGGAATGAGAAATTTACGATAATAGGAAATGCGACGATACCAGTTGTGGTAGTAATGTGTTTAAAATGGTCACATCTACCAACCAGAAATCGGACGACAATCGGTCGATCTGTCTACGTGCGTACAGCAGACAGCCTTATCGCTACTACATCGGTCCGACATCATATTAATACTAACGATAATTATTAATTTCAGTATAAATCACTTCCTCTGAAACATTAAGCCTGGGGGAGAGGAATAATTTGCACCTAATCCGTGTTTACTTCTCCGTCGTACCGTTTCCCTATGACCGATATCTTAACGGTATTTTGCTATGGAACATTAAGATCTGGGAGAAGAATTTTACCAGCCACGAATTAGACTGTCGGTATAACTTCTGTACGGCCTATGTTTCTACGTTGACCGATAGCATGACCTGCTCATTCTTGTGCATCTCTCAACGCAGGACTGCAAAGTCGGCTTCGCTTTGATCTGACACACACTTAACTAGCAAACACATATAAATATATCTGCATACTATATTACACAAACAGGATGTAGAATAAATTTTAAATTATTCCTAAAATAATTAAGATTCATACATAAATATGCTTTTAAAACGTGTATTTATATCACTATCCTAATAGTGTTCATATCCTGTTCGACTTACATATTTTAACTTTAAAAGAAATTTGAAAAATATACATGGAAATTTGGAATACATGCATATACAATACCCGCATATCCTTGTTTATTAGCATGAAATACGAAGTCTGCATGTATTGAAATGTGTATATGCTCTATAAGACAAGCTAATTAAACAATGACACAATATATAACGTTCCATTGCTCTGCACACCGTGCACCAGGAAGTACTAGACCACTTAACCGATTATGAAAAGATTAAGGTGTTTCATTGAATGGCTAAACTAAGTCGCATGTCATGAGCTAAACATGTCGTATTGTGATCCAGAATTATAATTACACATTTTTTCGACGTGGAATGAAATTAATAAGGGAATAAAATGGTATACATGTTGCTGATCCTGTTCACGCCAAACCATTGTGGTGTTGTACTCAAATATAATGATTAAGAAAATATAGCATTTGATATGATTTAAATTTACATTTCCATTGCAAAAGTTTCTCTATAAGCACTATCATAAGAAATGGCACTCATAGAGCTATGAACACAATTGGATCAGCGAAGTTGACGTTTCTCGATTAACATGAGGTAACCGTTAGAAACAAACATTTTGGGGACGTTGGGCTGTTCCAGGAATCTCTTAGGTACTCACGACACAGATACTTCAATAGTGAACATATAAGGTCAGGTATGAAATTTAAAATAAAAAATGACGTTCAATCCTTATATGAAGTCAGAAGCAGTAACCAATGTTTTACTGTCCAATACCTGGCGCCAGTTTCATGAACGTCTGTGACTTAAATCCATGGAATGTAATGAAGAATATATCATTAAACTAATATAACGGTAAAGGGGGAAATACAACGGCTCCAGACGGGGATTCGAAGCATGGGACTTTTAGACGGACGCTCTAACGTATTGGACTAACTGGTCATTGCTAGTCATCTGGTCTAGTCCCGCTACACACTTCTCTCCTTTTTCGAAGTCTTCACCCCTGATTATAACACTATTTATAGCCCATGTTCCCCTTGTTAAGAAATTACCCCTTTCAGACTTCACTGTAACAGGAGAAGGAACGTGCAAATGGGTCAGTACCGCTACACAAATATGGCGTGGGTCTACATGACTGCTCATCAAGTGTTCGAATATGAATCACACGATTTATTGAACATGAATCAAAAGAGTATGAATATGCATCACAAGATATTGATTTTAAACCTTTAGATCTCGAATATGTTATGATAAGTTTAGAATATAAAACATCACGATTGGAATATAATCACAAGGTTCATATTGTAAATCACAACATTTCAAAGAAAATTGAAAGATGTCTACATATTGCAGCATGCCGTACATTAACACCAACAGCTGTTACAAGGTGTAAGGTAACATACATCATTAATTGTCTTAGCACAGTCACTTGCTCTATTTGCTTTTTAAGTCGTTGTTGAAAAGTGATAGATACCGTTAATGAACTTAGAATAGATCTGCACCTGTAACACCCTACACTTTTTAATTTCTTGAATGAAATGTTTTTATTCTCACACAGAGTAGGATCAATACTGCTTATAGAACCTTTACCAGGATGTTAGTTAATGATAAGATGTGACGTAATGTACGTTTTGTTCTGGTCTGCTTGGCTGTTTTATCATAAAACTCGGATAGGATTGATAATAGCATTCGTATTGATCCTATGTATATTCTAAGAAACGTGAATTAATAGCGGTGTTCCTGTGTGTGGCCTCGACACTCCTCGAGCGCAACCTAAACGTAGCTAAAATGCATAAAATATAATCATAAAAATCGACGATTGCGTCAAATTACTAAACTAAAATTAAACTCCTGCTCTGTGTACTGAATTAAGTCATGTTTTTACATGTATTGGTAAGCGGTGTTTGGGTACATTAAAAACTCGTTAACTTTAGAACTAACTCAATGTACAGAGTATTGAGACACGGAATGTATTTACATGGACGATATCCAATGTACTACTAGTATAAAGAATATGCTTGATTTATCAGGTGGATATCTAAGCTAATTAATTATGTAGATAAATATTTTTCAATCACATTCAGAAATCAATCTTACGATAAAAAAAGTTCCATAACAGCTGAAGATACCTTAGTCTTGTTTCAATCAAGATTCTTCAGTTGAATTCGTATTAACCAAAACAAAAACAAAAATCAATGTCGTAAAATCTGTCTTTTTAGCGATGATGTTATAAACAAGGTTATGTGGTCAAAACATTTGCGAACCACCTTATTTATTGAATCTGTGCGAACTGTCGTTTTAAACCTTTGTGAATCATCATCTTATGAGACTGTATTGAGTTCCAGTGCTTAAAATCCCTAACTGTGTGGATTTCAAAATAGGAAGAGAACTGGTTAATTTCAAATTCAATAACGAGTTAAATGTGTACTTAAAAAATAGAATCTCATTAATCTCCTAGTACTGAATGTAAAGCTGTTTGAAACTATTCCACTAGTGTTTAATCCAGAAAATTTACATCAGCAATTTATACACGAGGGTTCAACAACAAGTAGTGCATACATGAAAATCT
Organism: Chlamys rubida; assembly: GCA_032359455.1. Taxonomy (NCBI): domain Eukaryota; kingdom Metazoa; phylum Mollusca; class Bivalvia; order Pectinida; family Pectinidae; genus Chlamys; species Chlamys rubida. The sequence continues at coordinate 12,915 of JAUMHH010162014.1, read as the reverse complement.
TCATCAGCATGATAACAGGACACAGGTGTCACTTATCTATCAAACACAAGGTCGTGTCTGGTTTTCCCGTAAGGGGCCTTCATTTCCTCGTGTTATAGTTATAACTTTTCTATTGTCTTCTGGTTTTTCCATAAAGATTGTCCTTGTCCTTAAGTGTTACGTTTTCTTCTGTTTAATCAAAATGTCACAAGTCGTCAATTCTGGTTTTTCAATAAAGGTTTGTGTTTTCCTCCTCTTAAAGTGTTATACTTTATTCTGTCTAATCAATATTGTATAAACCATCACTCATTATACAATAACTTCCACTGAGCTGGTACTAGAAAAGAACTAATTTAGATCGAGTTAGAAAATAAATCCATTAATTTTTCTTAAATCAATGCAATATATCAATTCAGTTCAAATAGAGTTGTAGTGAACTCAATTGAGAGAATACGAGTTTTGGTGAAAGTGCAATCATTTTGGCAAAGGTAAGGCAAACGCCAAATCTTTACGAAATACCGTATTCGTAGTCTTCCGGCAATACATTTATTTTGAACGAACTACGTATTGCACAACGTTGTAAAAGCATTTGTACAGAAATGTAAGTTTGACAATTATGAAATACATTTTGTGTCAGTGATTTTGTTTACCTTAACATGTCAAAAGGTCATGAAATTAGATGCAATTAGATGAAATTGGATTAAATTTGATAAAATAAAGGCAGAACATCTCAGACGAGCTACAGAAGCTACATACAATCAGATTCTGGTTCTTTATTACAGGTATACATCTACTGCGAAAACAAGAAAATAAGGTACAAAAGGATTCTGGTTCTTTGGTCGCAGGTAGAATATTTTCAACCAGGCAAAAGAACAGCCTATTTAATAATACATAAAACACGTTGTACTTTAGCTGATGAACTGGTTAAGTATATTAATACGTATTTTGTTCAACGACTCAAACACACTTTTGTGCATTATTCTAACATATAATGTAAGCAGATTCCTTAGTATTACGTCAGTATGTTACAAGCACTGAATGTACCTTTGATCAAAACTGCCAGTTTACAGGTAAAGATGTTTAATTTTATATTTACAATTCATATATAAAATATAGTAGAGAGTTCTGTGACATGTATAATATACTTTGATCAAATTGACTACCTGTCACTGGTGTTAGGTATCTATCAAACTAAAGAACGCGTCTACTCGTTTCTTCGAGTCAAAGCGTTAAAGTATTATCAATCATCTGGTTTTTCCAATAAAGAATAAGGTTTTCCTTTTGTCGCAGTGTTACACTTTCTACTGTCAAATTAGAATTTCAAAAGCCATACGTCATTAGAATATTCTCACGTTGACCCGTTAGAGGAAATACCCAGACATTTTAACCTTAAAGTCGAATCGGATTATGTTCGTTTGTTATTTATAACCACTAAAATCTTCATGCTAAGTTATCATTGCAAAGGTGTCTCGATTGAAGAATTTATTTGCCTGTGGTCCCGATTTAACTTCTATCATACCTGCTGAACTAGAAACAAAACATGCAGCATTTGCATTTCTGCACCTAGAGCTACATTAACCTGTCCGAACTAAGCGACACAGGTAAACATGTTTGTCCAAAATGTACCTGTATTTAGCACCTTAATCGGTTTAGTTTGTCATTAATATTATTTACATAATAATACTTAATCAGCACCATCAGTAGATACAATTATTACACAAGGACGTCAGCCATTTATCTAACAACTCATTAATTCTAACTACACTGAACGTTCCACGGCCTTATGTACGTTACACAGTGACCATAGCAGACTTAAGCAAGGCGGAGCGGCAAAATATGGGCTTATCTAGGTAATTGCATCAAACTTAAAGCCTGTTTTTATGTTTTTCTTTCAAAGTCACGTACGCTGTACAGCAGCGTTAGAATAAGATCAAGATGATAATGTAACGTGGTGTTTGTATTTGTTTTCACAACCTGGAATCGGATGCGGAAGCATTCAGCATCTGTAATAGGCATGTAAGGAACATTATGGAATGCCAATTAGCTAGCGACAAAAAAAACCTAAAAACAGAATTTAACAGATCCAAGACGACGATATCCTAATTAAAATGTAATCAAGGAAATCAAAACAAGGTCAGAAAAAGTTATATAAACATTGTTTAGATTGTCTGTTCAATTAAACAATTATCTCGATAGATTTGCTTCGTTGTTATCTTTTTCAAACAAGCTTGTTTTGTTATTCTGCAGTTAGATAGTATGTGCCTGCATAATGTTAACTATTTCATATATTGTTTTCATATAAGATATAGATGAGACATTTTTTTGTTATTTAACGTTCTTGCAACATCCAGGATTACATGAGAGGTACACAGAAAGATCGATTTTGGTCTTTCTTTCCTATCTCCTCCTTGGTGAAGACACTGAAGAAAACCCCCAATTCTGCAGGGGCCAACATAAGTTGCCTCTTAACATCATGTAGTGTGTGGGATACAGCAGGCCTATTCTTTCCCTGAACATAATATAAGGGTCGTGAGACAAAACGTAGATATTTCCATCTGCCATAAGTTTTATTCTTGGTTTATTAGATTTTTTTTTTTTTTTTTTTTTTTAAATAACTGCGTCGTAAACAAACGAGGACAAAATCGGAACAAAAAGTCAATACCAAAGGCCAACAACAGGAACCGGAACGACACCAATAGGGAGGGAATGACATCGTGAATTCGCAACGACCGGAAACGAAACTAGATGTTACGAAAAATTTCGTGTTATATATACAAAATATATCATCATGCCTCCTGTCAAAATTAGGGAGGAGAGTGACCATGTCTGACTGGCAGACACTAAAACACCATGACTAGAAATCGAGCGAATGACCAGCGTAGAGTAACGCCTATCTGATAGAAATCCTTGTTAGGTTATACAGGTGTTAACATGATCGTCTGTTTCGGAATACTGACACTAGGAACAGGATATATAATCACAAATCAACCATGGCAGGTAAACCCCATACCAAGGAGAGGCTGGTAAACCCCATACCAAGGAGAGGCTGGTTTTATATGTATTAGGAAAGAAAGTTAATAATATCTAAATATACGTAGCCAGGTTTGCCGCAAAGTTTGATCTCATTATTTTCATTCCAGTTTGATTTAATCTGCATTGGTCATATTATTGTGTATAATACAGAAATCAGACTGGGCAGACATTTTGTTAATATTATGAACGTCGTTCTTTAATTCCTCTGGTCTTCATACTCTCAGAAAGACTTCACACTCTGCACAAAAGATTATTTTCCAGTATGTCACCTTTTTTATTTTCAGTAAGAACATATCTAGTTTCTTTTGGAGGAGAGAGTATTCCCTTCTGGAGCTTTCATCGAATTCAGAATACTTATACAAGATAAGATTTAGATGTAGATTATAAAACAGCGAAGCTTCACGCCTTTAGCACAATCATCTTGGTTCATAGTTGATTTGTATTAGCAGTGATGAGTTACGTTGGGTTGACATCAAGATAACCATTTGAGGCCATGTTGCACTTGCATTAATTTGGCAGTTATTTATATTGTATCTTACGTATGTTTATCTTTATGTTCTGTTGTAAGCGAACGTCTTTGGATTTATTCAACCTAGGAATATTTGCCTTTTCAGACCTAATATAAAACATGACCCAATCATCATAATGTTCATATGAAAGTAATTAAAATACAAATTGCACGTGTGTTTTTATGTGCATCATGATTAAAGTATTACTGCTACTTTTCTACATGCTTTCTGATGAATGATACTTTTATACATAGCTATGTGACGAGGCATATTGACTCGATCCATTCCCATGTCTTCCATGTGCAAACACATTTCTGTCTGGTGTAGTTAATTAGATAACCTTATACTACCGTGGCCCTCAGTACCAAAGTACATTTGATTTGGTGGATAATGTTTTTGTGGAAACCGTTTTATTACATTTAGGGTGTAAATAGAAGGGAGCATTCTTCTTTCTTTTACCCATCCATGCTCGTCACTGTTTGTAATGGGGCGATGTTTAAATGTCATCCAGTGCCCTCTGTGAAAGGTGGCTAAACGGCCACATTGTTAAACCCACTCATAACTCACCTAGGCATTTAACTCAACTTCAATACACGTAAAATTGATTCTTGGTAGATGAATGGATCAGAATTTAAATGACTAAATGTGAGTGCGCTTTTGTAAAATCTGAATTTTTATTAATTCATTTACGGCCGTATACAATCACGGTTCTATGTAATTGATTAGAATTAACTTACCTGCGTACCTGTACGGATATTACCCAGTTTATGGGTCTGACGTCATCACAGGTAAATAGGAGAAGTCCATCCATTGACCTCGAGCGGTCATTGCTGACGTCACGCTAGGAATATAACAGGCTAGAGATGAATAAACGTATATTGAATACGGTTCACCTGAATAAATGCATAGTAATGAATTAAGTTTTATTGTATCCATCTTTTTCACATGCTAAACTAGGTTAAAAGGGTTAAAAAGACCGATATTTATCGATTATAGATGTTACTATTAGTTTTTCCAGGTAGTATGCAATTGTTTCACAACCTTATGTTGTCTCCTTTGATACAGAACCTACCACCATTACCTGATGAAACCGATCCACGAACCACTCCCTTCTATTCACATTTCATTTGACCTATTTCAACGGATTTCGTGGTTTCATGTTTCTCTAAAGCTTATAAAGCCTAGCCACATTTCACAGTTTTTATGTCATTAAATATTGTGCTGATAGAAATGAAGTATAGTTCCTACATAATAGCATGCTGGTATGTAATTAAAGAGTCCCGGGATGCTTACGTCTTTCACGATATAAAATGTTGTGCGCAGGAACTCACTAAATGACCACTTTGCTCAATTTGTATGCGATCCCTTCGCATCAATCAGAATGTATTAAATATTCTTATAGAGAATCAAACCCGTAACTTGTCCATTTCAGATGCAAATAATCCAATTACGCGTCTGCGTCCGGGAACAAGTCCATTACATTATATCTGTATGGGAAATACGACGCTGGTACACAGACATTACAGCTGGACAAAAGTCGATGTCTGGATCAACTCCAAACACCTTTCATTTTCTGCCGAATCAGAGGTGTTGATTGATATAATGTATGCTCAATACATACAAAACATGTAAAGAAATGCGGATATATCATAAGGGTTTGTTTTCCCCTCTCAACTCATATTATGAATAGGTAATTGTGTTGTTAAAAAGAAAAATGAAATAGCAATATTGAGGTGAGTTTACTTTTTCAACAGGGTTAGGTGAGTAAGGAAAGTTAAGATAAATTGCTACCGAGGCCATTCCGAGGCACTTCTTCACGGTGACACTGCAAGACAACTGTTACTTGTATGATTGCATATCCCTAGCTCCTAACCTAGGCATTTTGTCATGAAGACTTGCAAGTGTATTTACATGATAGTTAATTGCATCACTACTTTCATTTCAACTAGTCTACTCTCATCCTCAATTTACGTTCATACATAAATGGAATATATAAATCATTTTACAATGTAGCTATTAATAGTTTTATTTTCATTGCTCACTTAAAACACGCGATAGACAAAGACAAGAAAAGAATCAAAACAAGATGAAAGAAAAGACTCATTCATTCTGATATATAAATAATTAACATTTTAAAGCCTTGAAAGATTGGTCCTTTATTATTTCAATTTGATATTAGTGATCTGATATACGGAATTTGAGAGTTGATGTACGTTGTTTTTTTAGAACAATATGAAGCTGGATGAAGACATTGCAGTAAAAAGGTGTTAGAATACGTCATGTGAAACTGTGAAATAAAACTGACCGGATGACCTTTGACAGCTTTTGAATTGTTCAAATAGTTTAAGGATACCTATATGGCTTAACAAAGTAGACCTCTGAACATAGATATATATAGGCAGGATACCTACCTTTGTCAGTTTAAGGATTACAGGTACCTGACCACACGTATCGCATAGCACGTGCGCCTAGGGAGTGTGATGTTTCCCGCCACTAACGGAATCCTGGGTAATCATTGGGTAAACACTTTGATCCCCCGTGTGACAAGTGTAAGTCTGGTTTCAAAAGTATCTATGTCTGGGGTGACTGGGTACGCCTTCTGTAAGACACTTACATGACATAACCCCAATGTAAAACTCAAAGGGGATAACAGTATTACAAACCATCAAACGTCTGATGAAGTCATTAAAGAGTGAATTGTTTAGCAGCTCTGTATTGACAGTTTGCCTTGTAGACCAAAGAGCGAGGAGTATTGATTCTATGTAAAGTTGGACCTGATAAGAACACAGAATTACGAAACATTGCCGTCATATTATGTCTCCGTTTTCAGAACCTCAATCAACCCTTCACATGTAAGCCATTTAAATTTCTAGTTTTTGTTTATTTTATTTTAACGGTTTTGAGTCATATTTTACAGACTAATATATCTTTTCTTTTCTCGTGACTCAATCCATGATATTGACAAGTATTTTTAATAAATTTTCGTATTTTTATTCCATTAACAGATGTGATAAACAACATGCATGTTAGCAGTGTAAACACTGCGTAGAAATAAGGAAACCACAAACCTAGGAGTGTGAAGTTATTAGAAAATTGATAACGATGAATGGAACCTCTCCTAAAGATCGATCGTATATTCTCATACATTAAAGATCAACAGCCTTTTAATGCCAAAATGTTTATCAAAACTATAAACGACCCATTACACTGATCCGCTTCAACCCGGACCAGCACCTGGTTCAGACTGTTATCGTCGATGATATTCGAAACATATGCGTTATCCAATATTTGTGGTATTGACATGTACTTTTAGCTAAAAAATACTTGTTTGTTCGCTTTAAGAGTAAATATTTTAATGGGTGTTATATCACCTTTCAGATATATCAGCAGGCATGTAATCACCAAGTAAATAGTTAATTTACATATGCTATTCACTGATTGGTCTACAGGTACTGTGAAATAATTGTCATTAACAAAATAACAAAAGCGTATTCTCGCACGTTATATCACACGTGTATCTCATCTTCATAACATGCTAGCCATTTCTTGTATATTGACTGAAAAAAACAAATTTTTTCCTAGATACACAATTCATTTGACAACTGTAAACACTTACTAATAATCTTACATTAGGATTGATCAATGACGGGTTATTTGCCTCGAATTTTGTTGTCGAGTACATAAGATAAGAAACTGTTGCAAAATGTATAGTCTATTCAAGTGTGACTGTGCTGCCACCTCCTCAATCTAAATATAGGGTGTTACAGTAAACAAAATGCATGATATATACGATAAAACTGTCCTTTTCTAACACAAGTTGCAACAATCGTAATTACAGGTATGTATGTTCATTACTAGAAATTGCTTCGCGGCTACGTGTTCTTCTTGCCAGCTCGCCTCACTTCTAAACACCTTGGCGTATTGACACTCTTGGCAATGATGTCGGAATACTGACAGTACATAGATCCAGCGATCTGATACCTCTCCAGCTTACCCGTGCCTGTCTGTTTACAAGTCTGTTGATTCTAAGCTTTGTCTGCTGCCATTTACACATTGATTTCAACAACGATATTGAAAATATTGTTTACAAATATTCTTTTTTGTGCACAATTTTCTTTGTACCTGAAAATTAACATATTCAAATTTTAATTTCAAAATATTGAAAATAGTGATTTGAATATAAACTGTTTTGTTAGGTAAAGCTAACCAGACTTTCTAAACAGTATTCAATGTGTTAGCAGATAGTTCTTAAGGTTGAGTTTTCTTGTCAGTCCCCTTGTCCTTGGTTCTGTAGTTCTACATGTAATGGTTTACTTAAATGTCGGGGTATCTATTCGGCTACATTATGTTGACAAAGCCTATGAAAATTTAATATGCACCTCTTACCTTGCGATAGCGTGCAATTATGTAAGTAGGGCATGACATACAATGGGCCGAAATCCTTCATTAGGTCTCGCTACATCGCTTCACATGCAATAAACGTCGTTATTACCCAGTATTGATTATATTATAACTATTAAATTTAGTTAAATTAGGTGTCGAAGTATTACTGCATGGGTTGTCAGGACATCGTTATAAAAGACTGAACTTTATCTCTATATTGACTGATGGCAATGGTCCAATTCTGTTACTTACTTTACTGAAGTTGTAAGGATGATATGTGTGGATCGACCAAAACATTATAGAAAATCAATACACAACAATACTCGACCATAAAGGTTATGTATATTGTAAATGTTTTGCTATAAAAGGTCACGTATTGTTAACAAACGAACAGTGATACAAATTATCTTTAAGTCAGTGTTACTAGAATCAGAAGATCATAAATAATCACCTGATAGAGCGATCAGGTCCTTACCATAGTGGCAGGTGATTGTTTATCAAATACTGATCGGAAAATCATTGTGTAAGAGCTTCAGACTGTGTGTAAGAAGGATTGATAAAACTCAGCAAAACGAGTAAATGGTATCCAAACTAAATGTTCAGTATTGATTTGAGTTTTTATCTATAATGTTATGGTTTTGCGGAATCAGACAAAATAAAAAGGGACGAGAAGAAAAAACATGTAGCCCTTGGTTTGATGTATGATAAAATGTTTGTATAAATAACATTTAACCGATGTTTATTCCATTACTTATTATTGATCAGATTAAGTTAATAAAAATACATTTTGGATATCTGAAAGTACTAAGGGGTTTATCAGATATGGAAAATGTTGGTTGATTTGTAAACGAATGTTTTTCAATTCAATATAACTAAATACGTTAAATATGTATCGTTAACACGTTAATGTACAAGTCCATTATAACATAAGGATGTTAATTTCTTTATGTACATCAGAATGTCGTGTCCTAAAAGGAAAATATCTCGAACCACCAAAACTAAATACCCTGCTAATAAGTATTAGGAATATTCCCTAGCCTAGCGTTAATGTAATCGATTTATAGATTTGCGCGATCACTATTCTATTTTATGAGCTGATGGGGCTCTAAGTCGAGATGGTTTCTCGGACATATTTGTGGGTCGTGTCATGTCTTATGTTTAAATCGTAATTTATTCTATTGACGCTTCAGTGTGTCATAGTGTGTCATCAGGGCTGTATATAGGCCAACATAATGTGAATAGCTTAGGATTTACGGCTTAAACTTTTTATCAAAAAGGTGTGAAATTTACCGTATCCTCGACAACTTTTTGATGTAGGGATCTCAGAGGAATGTTTGTATGTATATGCATATAATACATTTTTATCATAACAATAATACGACCGTTTTGAACGGGCACCGGTATGTCAGTCATATAATAAGGCTTTACAAGTATGCTACCTACAACATACTTGTGACAATCGTTCAATCTCCAAAAGTACACACTGGTAAAGAGGTCGGTATTCATCTGACCTCACCGTTGTATTTAACTGTGTATTGGACACTATTGAAGAGCTATTGAGAAGACATTTAACGGCCTAATGGCCAAACTCAATGATCGTGTCAGTCCTCATGAGGCGTAACCATCAGACATATCAATCAAACAAGTAATCAATACCAAGATCAATATTAGCTTTTTTCGAATTGATACTTACATTATTAACCGTGTAATAATATACATGAAATTTCATTTATCCACCAGAACGATTTAAGATCACTTTGAAGCTTATCAATCTTTGTTTAATCCAACATGATAATTAATTTATATTAAAATAACACAAAACGAAGTCATCAATATAATGTACAGGTGATTGGGTGTATGCCGGGATAGGCAGGGTGGTCTGGGGAGGAACCGTGGGATGGGGTGCTCAAATAGTAATCCGTGCGATGTTATAATCCCGCATTCACCCCGAGACTACATACAGTCGCATAACTCTAGGCGACAATTGAAACTTTCAAGAACTGAATAATAATTTAGTGTATCCCTTCCTGTTTCATTAATCCGGAAACTGATTTAATGGACATTTTAATTAGGAAACAGTTCTAATGAAAATTTTGATTCGGAAACAGTTTTGACTTTTTTTTTATCTAGTATCACATTTATTGACATTTCCGGAACCGGCTAGCTCAGTCAGTGTAAATCAATAAACCATTTTTAAATATTGAAGTCTTTTTATCATAGTTATTGTAAAAGATACTCTGCCCTCATCCTAGATGCATTAAGTGCAATCACATGTGTTTGTCCTGTGTTCATCTTCTAGATACAAGGTGGTAGATTCTGCTGGTCGACTTCTTAGTCCCCGAGGTTTGCTTTAACCTTGATATCTGGACGGATTGTTCGAGTGGTTAACACTCCGGCCTTCCAAGCAGGCGGCCGTGGTTCGATCCCCGAAGTCGCCGTACGCATGGAATTTTCAGAGAAAGTGTTTTTCTCCTGCCCACACAACTCCAACAACCCAGGTGGAGTATACAATGGTCTGGGGTGGGTGTTGCGGTATCTGTGCTGTAGCATTCAAGTGAGGTGGCACTACAAATGATTCCGTTGGAAGCACGGTCCCACTACAAACAGAACACAATGCATCCCCAGCACACACAGAGGCATACACACATAGGGAGATATTAGCCAGGTGGCATAGGACTAGTAGTTAGCGCCTGGTAAGGCAGCTCCTGCGTATTCCTCAATATTGTATTGATTAATATATATGCTAATCGTATTGACTGTATAAAACTGCATATATATGTACTGTAAAGCGCTTTAGAGTGGCTTATGCTAGCTATTTAGAGCGCTATATCAAATGTTGTATATTGATTTATTTATTTATACACAGCTTTACGCAAGTTTGAATTAAAAAATGGACACTTTTTCTGTTTTACTACTTTTTCTTTTATATGAGCATGTTCATCAATAATGTTAGTGATAAGTTTTTCATGGGCCCAATAAATATCATCCACATCATCAAAAACACAAGTTGCATAGAAAGGGAATTTACTTATATCATCAGAAAGTTTTTTCATAAAAATATTTAAAACACCTTAACTTCCTCTTTTCTTTCACAACTGATTTACATTTCCCTTTTGAAACAGTCCCAATCATATGATGCCAGTCACCAAGACCACAGTTAAAAGCAAACATATTAAATAAAAAAAATGTACTGTTCCTTAAAAATATCAAACAATACAATATAACTGACTAAACAACCCATTTATTGACAGTTTTACAGCCATTGTAATAAAGTGTAACATACATCTAAGAATTTGGAGAATTTAGAGATTTAGAAAAGTGTTTAATATACCGATCGGATATTAAATACGTGTACGATGTACCTTATTTCACACAAGCTTCCGGACTCTTTTCATTCCGTAACGTTGATCAACCGATCTTACCATATTGCACACATATATGTGCGCGTTTTATCGCACAAAGGGCCAATCGATTGTTAAATCGCACAGCTGTGCGCATTATGTGTGGACGATGTGCGGACGGTAACTTTGGTGCGTTGTGAGATCACACAACTGTATTACTGCTGACGCTGTCAGCAGTTGTCATATGTCTGTTAAACCCGTACGTAATTTAAAGGGAAAATATATGACTTACTATTTGTTAACTTGCTGAAATGATAAAAACCAAAGAAGATGCATCGTGCTGGCTGCATGGGGACGACCATTTACCCTTAACAAGTTGAGCAATTTTGGCCGGTCAAAGTAAAAAAACCGTAACACCAATTGTTCTGATAAAGGTCCGCTCTCCAATCTGGGTATGATATAGATTCGGCAGACAATAAATAATTAACACTGACATCATAGTTGATACAGTTATGTTTACTTCATCGAGAAAAAACATCAATCAATCTGTCAACATCTTTCGTCAACACATGCAATCAACACTTGACAGATTTGTAATCACTGTTTCAAGCCACCTTCATTGCAAGTTCGGCGGAAGATTCTCATTGAAGCAGGGATTTATTATAACCTGTTTTAGCTATTACTCGAAATGCTAAACGCCTAGCAGGGGACAATTGCCATATCTAAGGCCCTTGGTTTATCCTTGTCTGGGGACGGAACCCATTTCTCCACTTGAGCGAACACACAACTCCTTAAACGTTAGTACTAACAACAAAATTATTAAAGTTTATATTAATAAAAGGACTAGTGTATTAGTCAAACCTTTTACGTTATAATAATTCACCGTTCAAATGGACTATAGTATGGTGAACAATAATTTACCGTTTAAATGGGCTATAGTATGGTGAACAATATTCCGGACATGCCATCCTTATCCGCGGAAATGTCCTACGCTAACAAATTACATCAGTGTGTCAATTAACAGATAACAGACTTCGACAATAAAGCCTTTTGTTTATTTTCCTCCCAATAAGTCCCAATCGAGAGGATATTAAATTATGTTGTACACGCCCACTTGTTTATTCACGTCATTAAACTGTCAAAGATGATTGTGGATAATAAACAATATCGCAATATGAAGCACCCTGGAGTCATTCTTTGTTGTGATAGGCCGCCCAAACGACGTTCACGTACAAATTTAACCATCTGGCTCAGTTAATGCTCTACATAGAGAGACAGTTCGGTATTTTCGTCGATGTAACTTACTTAAATATGAGGTTTTTAAACTAATTTGAGACATACTTTTTATCTTTAGTGTTTTTACGAAATTTCAAATCAAAATCATTTTGAAATTGAAAGTAACAATGTTAAATAAACAGTAAAATCGATAAATATCTAGCAAACATCCTCTACAAAACTTTGATAACCAACAGAAATAAGAAATGAAAGAAACAACGTTAAATTAACAGTAAATTCGATAAGTGTCTAGCAAACATCCTCAACAAAACTTTGATAACCAACAGAAATAAGAAATGAAAGAAACAACGTTAAATTAACAGTAAAATCGATAAATATCTAGCAAACATCCTCTACAAAACTTTGATAACCAACAGAAATAAGAAATGAAAGAA
>JAUMHH010162003.1:6313-17469 GCA_032359455.1 Chlamys rubida | reverse complement strand
CATTTGTTTTATATTTAACTCTTTTGATTTTAAGGTTCATCAGTTTCCACGTGTGACTTGTAACAGCGACATTTTTTTAGGTCGTTCGATCATTGTAAATCAGGAGTGTTTCGGGTTAGGTAATTTTTAAGGCATAATCATGATCTTCGCTACGTTTGAAATGATGTAATACAAACATGAAATTAATCGGCTTACGCTGAAAAAATCGTTTCTTAACAAATGAAGAAATGTTGACCACGAGTAGGTTCACAAACACGTACTTAAATTCGTTTGTAAAGTCGTTCCACTTTTCTACTGCAAACACATTTGGAATAGTGATTTTTCTGTTGAATTAATGTTATTTCGATTATGTTCAGTCACAATCAATTGTAGCCTTTTAATGAATTAAAACATTTTTAAAATGTTCACATCAATCATATTATGACTGGCAGCGAAGTGGCTTAGATCCCTGATTTATAGTCAGGAACACCATACCAAACCTTTTTCTTGTCTCAAAAAGGGCGTTGTAATAATATTTTTATCTGTTCTGCTATAATGAATGGCTTAGTAACTGTAAGTTAGAAAAAATACCTATTCAATTGAAACTCTGCTTCGTTAGAGATACAACACAGAACGCTTGCACTCTCTACCTTAAATGAATGTTTAATAATACTTATAAAGGTATCTAACCAGCTTGCATCATATGGTAAATGCGCAATATCAAATTTCATAGTCTTATAATATTTCACGTGTCGTATTTTAAATTAAACGAAATAATTCGCTTATGATTGCAAAATTTCGTCACCGAATAGAAACGGAACATTTTCTCATTTCTTCACGTAACATGTTTTGTTACAATTTAACATGCGTTTAACTACATCGTTTTTTATCATTGTAAATGGAACGAGTTCATATAGCTGTTTTATTGTGATGTTATAGAGATATTTGGTGAGTCACCATGCACGTACCCGACACTTTGTTATTCGCGTTTCAATATTAGATAATAGATGAATATAGATGACATTTTTTAAAAGATAAGATACTAACTATCTGTCAAACTACAATGCTTAAGCATTCAGTTTTGTAGATATGCCTCATCAATATTCACTGACAGATCATAACCGTCAATTAGCGAGGTTTGAGAGCGTAAACTTAATTACGCTATTATTATGTATTGAGAAATATGGCTAATGAAATGTTCTCGAGTCATGCGCAACGACATAACAGCAGCTCTTAATAATTTGGCCTACGGACAATCTGTCTGAGAGTATATAAGCCCTTCTCTGGTCTCCGATACGACAAACATACCCACGTAGTAAAGATGGCTCTCCACCTGCAGGTGTTGTTTCTCCTTGGGACAGCTTCCCTCCTTCACGCCACATGTCCATTTGTTCCAGTCATGGCCAACTTCGACCCAGGGGACGTAAGTAATGTTTTTTTAATTCCCATTCTCATCGCTTTCAACAGAGTCAGGATGAGTTATGTTTGTCCGTCCTGAATAATACAATATTCCGCCCTTTATTTCTTAAAAAACTGGGCATTGTTTGGATTCATTTCCTCGCTAGCAATACACCTGTAGCTGGTGGGCTACACTAGTACTGTTTGAGTTCACCCATCTAAGAAATGAAAAGTGTATTTCAGTTGTCATTTGGTAGCACGTCTGTAATCAGACAGACCCGCTTAGAAGGTCGGTACCCCTTCTCTGCTGTGCACTATTCACGACATCATTCCTTAATTCAAAATTTAGAAGTTCCGAGGCACCGCCGGATACATTTTTTTTTTCTTTTTTTTTTTCACTCAGAGCTATTTGCATTGCTCATGCAGTTTTCATTAAAGTGTTTGGCCGTATGTTATTATCATAGTTATATATATATTTCTCAAGTATCGGATACAGTTCTTAAATGTAGGTTCTGTGTGATTTTCGATGTCTCCACGTGTCACCAGCATACGTCTGTTGTAGTTAGGATTTAAAATAAGTTTTGAACTGTTGGAGAATACGACATTATATATCTCAGTGTAATTTGATACACAACAAAATTTCTTCCCCATGTTTTGCATGCTTCAAGGGGGTTCGCGCAAATGAACCAAGTTGTGTAGCCACTCAACTTGGTTCATTTGCGCGACTAAATGTTAATCGACTTAAAGCGAAGGTGTCATAAAACTTACGAAAGCAACCATTCGCTTATCGTCGATACTCCAAGGGTTATGCTCACATACGCTCTCTGCATCCCATAGAAAACCTGAAGGCGCGCTTCTAGCTAATTTGATTGGCATCAGGTAAAATAAAAGATTACAGAGGAGCGACACCCGATTTCAAAGGCAGTCAATTTACCGTTATGCTACGTCGAGATTCTTTTGATGTCGAATTATCAAGCTACTATTCTTGTCTAATTCATACGGAGGCGCACACTGAGCTTTCGATATTGTCATGACATATTCAAGGAGTGCAGAGAGCGTAAGTGAGCGTACATTGGAGTACCAAGGATGGCATATGCTAATTGTAAATGACAGTTGACAAATGTTACTTTTAGCATATAGCTATATACATGGTAAACTGAATATTGATACTTTAGATTTTTCGTTCGAGTTTGAATCCACTGGTGATTCCTATTGAAATTGAAGGACTTCTCGTTAGAAAACAATCAAACCACTTTTCGAATATTAAAATATTGAAGAAAAAAGTCGGGAACTAATTTCAGCGCATTTTTCAAAAGGCAAGTATTCGTTTATCCTGAAGCAGGTGATTATGTCATATTTTCGCTTCCTGGTGGTTGCCTTCTCCATTTCTCACTCCCTTGTCATTGTGCTTTCGTTACAGTGGCGCGGTGGCCAAGTGGTAAAAGCGTCTGACACTCTGCTACCACTAGCCCTCCACCACTGGGGCGCGGGTTAGAGACCTACGTTGGGCAGTCGCCAGGTACTGGTCGTAGGTCGGTGTTTTTTCTCCGGGAACTCCGGCTTTCATCCACCACCAGAACCTGGCACGTTCTTAAATGACAATAGCTGTTCATAGGACGTAAAACACAAACAAACCAAACCAAACGTTGCAGTGCCGTCGCATACTTGCTCTTGCGTCGCAGTATTCTTCCCGCTTCGCTTCATCGCGGCCATGTTCTCCCTTCATGTTATCGCTGTCATGTCTCTTCGTCTACGTCGTATTCTTGACCCCAATGTCCTATTCTCGCTTCATCGGCCTCATGTTCTCGTTCCATTACCAATACCCCCTCTATCTCAACCCGTTTCTGTCGTGTTCTCGCCCCTGTTCCCTTTAATGAGTCCAGTCCTGTCCGCGGTAGTAGCTGTTGACTAGAACTTTTCTGATAGCGTTCGGTCTTTTGGCTCCTGCGACATGTACAGCAAGATGTTGTATTTAGAATCTTTCCTTCATTGTTTTTCTTCGAAACTCTCTGTTCATTATATTCCCAAGCCAATCATATTTGATCATTGTGTCGACATTACGCGCTCGAATTTTCTCGGTATTTTTTTTCTTATTCAAAGCCTCTCTAGAAAAATACACAAGAGCCACCAAACCTGAGTTCCGAGTGACTGAAGCAGACGGCAATAATGACACGTCAACCTGACTTTGCTGTAGTTTTGTTGTATTTCGGTATAATAAAAAACCATTGCCCTTGTGTTAGAGAAACATGATGCTTTGTTTGCCTTGGATTACAAGGGCAATACATTTATCAAGTTCCTCGGGCTCGATGACATAATCAACGGTTAGTGTTTTGTCGTTTCTAAACATTTTCTTCAGGCTGGCAAGTATTGATTGTAAAAAGAATCATGTAGTACAACCACTAAGTGTTTATTGTGACGTGTCGATGACTTGTACGGTATGTACTCCTTCATCACCTTCATCAGACAAATGACCAGTGAAGCGTATGTACACAAAGGTGTAAAATATGTACGAGTTATCCACGCAGATTGATGTCGATTCGGCTACTGTAAGCGTATGTACAATAAGTTGTTATATATGTACCGTAATGGCTCGATTAGGCTACGAAAAAAAATTGTAAATGTTGTCTTCTCCACAGTTTTCAGGGAAATGGTATCAAGTGGAGAGGTTGAACACAGGATGGGTCTCGACGATATCCGACGACACTATAAGCTGTTTAGATATCACGTTTACTGAAACAGGAAACGGGTCTTTCTCAGCTGTCTCAAATTGGATATTTGGGTACGTATAAGCACGTGGTCAACATTGGGTCACAGAGGTAAATGTAGGACGTATTGAGCCGTATTCATGAAACTGTTCTCATACTCCAGCATGGATGTTTTGCTGCTCAAACCAGTTTTCTTGTAACTCACTTAAGTTATGGGACACGATCAAAACGTAATATGTAAACATTGAAAATAATAATCGCCTTTTATCGTTCAAAATACTTCCAAATTGACTATTTTCTGTTAATTGATTTCGTCCTAGCTATGGCTTAAGCACAGAATCTGAGTTTGAGCGTTAGAACAATTTCATAAAAACAGGCCCAGATTTTCATATCAAAGGCATGATTGCCATTATTCAATCTGCAACTGCAGTCAAACGTTGGCGACGAATGGGAGGAAGCTGGGGTACGTACACTTGATGTCTTGGTGTACTTTGTTGCATTGAATTGTCGAGATAGGTAAGCTATAACGGACAATAGGAGATTGTAATCCGTGTATGAGTACATAGAAATCCTGTGTAGAATTTTAGGCAAAAATGTCTAGCCCAAATGTTCTCGGCGAAGAACGAAAATATGTTCTGCCTTATCCTGATGCTGTTTCCAATATCTGAATGAAAAGTTTACATATCGAACGTGTATATGCATATAATCTAAGTTTGGCTATTCGATGGAAAACTGTCACAGGTTATATCGTATAACCTTAAAAACAAAGAACAAAACAGTGATGACGCGGTATACCACATTGTTTGGCGCGGTATACCACATTGTTTGGCGCGGTATACCACATTGTTTGGCGCGGTATACCACATTGTTTGGCGCGGTATTTGTAATTCTAACTTCTGATTGGTTGAAGTTGTTAAGCGATGAAATTACTTCGCAATGTTGTTTTTTGTTCAATTTATTTTTTGTATGAGAAATTAATTGATATTCACTATCTATGAATTAAAAAAAGTGTTGTCTGGCTGTTTAAATTAAATCATAAGGGATAATCAGGATTATTGTTTGGGTTATAAGATAAATAACGAAAAAAACTGTGTACGTTTTTTCTTTGCTTTAACAGCTTCGCGGATTTATGCATATTGCACAGTTTTTTGGCATATATCGTATAACCTCCAAAATAATCCTGGTTATTCCCTAAGCATATTTCAACACATTTTATCAGAGTGCTGACTGCTATTTATTTCCTATTTTCTGGATTCACCTTATTAATGAATGCTTGTAAAATATTTTCAGGTTAGGACGATATTTCCTTCCCACTTCCATGGACAGCAATTTTATCCGCATAAGTAAGAATTTCCCAAACTACTTTCAAACCGGCAGAGTCCCATGTAAGTTACCTTAGATTTTTTTAGAATGCATTAATTACCACCGTATGGCATTGCCATTTTATAATCTTACTATATTCAGATGACATTCATATCAACTATGAATGCCATGACCGGAGTTGTTACGTCATCAATAATGTGACGATGGATACCACTGATTCTTCATGAACATATGGCTGTTCTGTTCATTGAACAAACATACACGATGCATACACTAATTTGAACTCAATGCTTTATTTTGATAGATTATTGCAAAAATGGTAATTTTAAGTATTGAAGTGCTTTCAGATGGCATTCATAGGCAATATGAAAGCCAATTGAAAGTAATTTAAAGTTTTAATATAAACGGAGGAATCCTTGATAAAGAAATTATATAAACATTTCACCTTAAGGCCTGTTACAAAAGTATTTGTAATGGTTTTTTTTCTTGCCTCGACGGATGTCGCCAAGGCAGAACAAAGCTGCCATGTTCCCGGTGGAGACGGTGAAGGTGGTAGTGTCACATGTTTCAGATTATGCTTTTAGCACTGTTTCTACAAAAGTACAAGTGCAAGACCAGCCAAATTTTGACAATGGCTACATCTTAGCTCCTTCGTTGCAATCCATGCATCAGATACTGCATAGGACCTTCAATTTCTGGTCTAGTGGTCCAGTGACGAGTGTTTATCTATGTATTATATGTTGCATATAAAATAAATGTTAAGTCCTCAAATATATACATTGTGGTTATTACATCTTATTCCAAGCGTCAGATGCTGTGTTGATGTTAGTTTGAATGGTCAAGCGACTATGTCAGTTTTCTCTTAATGTTAAATAATGTTAACTCTCTTTATCTTTGGATTTGAGTACCTTAGATGCTGAATTTATCATTGATATCAAGGTCCAGTTACTTTTCAGCATCTTTATTTCTTATAATAGGTTATCATAATGTGTTTTCAGGGTTTGTCGTAAGAATAAGTTTCTCATGCCAAGCCCATGGACGAAATCGAGAGGCCACCGCAGGTGGACTAGAGTCGACAAACCCTGAAAATACTGTCGGATTAACTGTTTATCATCAATGTACTACTACCTTATATATTTCTCCATTCATGAAATGTCAAGTAAACACCACATTTCTCAAATGACATCTAGGCTCAATGAGCATCGGTCGCGAAGCCTCGGTCTATGATAACGTAGACAAGTAGACGATTTGCGCGGAGGAATACAACGAACTTTTAAACTATGTAGACAAATATTTTAAAAACAGTGATATTGTCATTAGCTTCTCCATATGTACATTCACGCTTAAATCGTGTTGTCAGCCTCACAGCATTGTTTAGGACGAGCTATTGTCTCACACGGATCACCTGTGTGTGCATACTTCTCCAAATCATGACGTCATCTGGCACGAGCAGACGTTCGTTTGAGAAAACACGTTCTCAAATGGGAAAATGCATTCTCAAGTTCCTCTCAGGTCGTTCTCAACTTTTTCTTTAGTATTCTGAAAATGGCAAAACATGATAATGAAATTATTTGGCTACCGGTAGGTGGTATGAAGTAGTATACAGATGATAATAAGTTGTTCTTTAGCGAGGTATTTTCTCAAAAGGTACAAGTATAAAAATGAAACAAGACTTTGATCAAAGATGCTTTATTAGTAGAGCATCTCATTACAAGTTGCGGATGCTGAATATATAATCTAAGAATAGTTTTTCAATATCGAAATTGAGAAAAGAACTTTTTGTTATTTATTTGAATAATTTATTTATTATTTCTTAATTCAAATTTGAACGTTTATTTTAATATATATTCTCAAATACATTGGTGTTGGTCAAAGCGAGGACTAGCGTGACATGTAATTTCACAGAATTCTTGTTTAAATGATTCAGATACCCTGTAAAGTAGTATGTAGTCTTAGAAATGTTAAATAGCATAAAACACGAGAAACTATGTGAATAAGAATAGCTTCTAAAGGTAATTGGCAAAGCCGAATGATAATGATAACATAATGTTCTGTCCCAAAAATAATATGTAATAATAGATGATCACATTGTGTTTTCAAGGTTTGTCGTGAGAACAATCTTCTCATCGCGAGCACATGGATGAAATCGAGAAGCAACCGCAGGTGGACTCGAGATTTTATCCATTTGCGAGCGATGATAAAATTGTTCGAACGACACACCCTGAAAATACTGTGTGATAAACTTTTTATCATCTATATACTACTACTTTATATATTTCTTCATTTCAAAAAGTCAACTAAACACCATATTTTCCAAACGACTTCTAGGCCCAATGGCCATCGATCGCAAATCCTCGGCCTGTGACAAACGTAAACAAGTAGAAGATTTGCGCGGAGGAATACCATGAAGCTTACAACTGTAGACATTTGTTTGACAATCTTATCGTCATTGGCTTTTCCATCTGCACATTGATGCTTGAAATGGTGTTGTTATCCTCACAATATTTTGTGTATTGATATGATTATGACGGACTATTTTGTTAACGCGGATCACTTTTGTTTGGACACTATTTCCGGTTTCGAACGTCACCTGGCGCGAGCAGACGTTCTTTTTTGAGAAAATACGTTCCCAAGTGCTGGGAAATGGGAAAATCCGTACTCAACTTCCTCTCAAGTTATTCTCAAGTCGTTCCCAACTTCTTCTTATACTGACAACCGATGATAATTAATTTAGCATGCTACCGGTAGGTGGTATGAAGAATTATGTAGATGATAAAGTTACATATCTCATGAAGATGATCTGTAGCGTAAAATATCTCATTAGTATAATGTGCAAGGGTACTGCGTAAAGTAGTATATCTCCTGAAGATGATATGCAAAGCAAATGATGTGTTAAGTAACATATCTCTTGACGATAATGTGTAAAGTAACATATTTCCTGAAGATAATATGAAAAGTCACATAGCTCCTGAAGATAATATATAAAGTACATATTTCCTGAATATAATATGAAAAGTACCTTATATCTTTTGAAAGTAATACAGTTACAACTTTCTAGAAGATAATAAGAAATGATTTTATTTTACTTTTGAACAGGGTTACCTTTGCTGACGACAACTTTCTACGTGTTGGACACCGACTACAATAAGTACGCAATCGTCTACACGTGTACTGACTTAGGAATCGGATTGGATCCAATTGGTACGTACCGATAGCCTGTAATTATAATCACAGTCCATTTAAGCCAACTTTTTACAGCCATTTAAGGATCCAAGACCCATTGCACTGAGTTTTTTTTATCATATGTACAGTTATCTCCCCTTAACTTGGTCTTGGATATAACTGTGCAGTACAGTTGGGCTAGGACACGTCCGCTGACTAGATGGCCTCAGACCACAGTTAATGCTTCCGGTTCGACCTCAGACCATAGTTAATGCTTCCAGTTCGACCTCAGACCACAGTTAATGCTTCCGGTTCGACCTCAGACCATAGTTAATGCTTCCGGTTCGACCTCAGACCATAGTTAATGCTTCCGGTTCGTTGTTCAAGAATGTAGTGCATTTCTCAATTTTAGTCTAATTTTATTTTCTTTCGTGTGAATGAAATTAAACCATAATTCATACCAAAATAAAGCATAATCTCTTACTGCACTCCTTTGCTTTTTTCATATTTTGCCTTAGTTTTATCGACTTTGTGTTCGAATTAGGGTTTTGTATGCTCTCGCCCTTTTACCTGTTTCAGACGACTGAAAGACTGGTTTGAATATATATACTTATTTTTTTTTTAAACTTTGACCCAAAAACGATGCTTAAGACGTATGAATGATGAAACGCATTTTACAATAGTCAACTAAAAGTAAGCTATTACTTTTACTTACTTGGAGGGGCATTTAAAATTGCATCAAAGATTTAAACAAAAAAAAATTATGAAATGAATGTACCAATTTACATTGATGATACTGCACATTAAAGACATACTAAAGACATTTTCTTTAGAACCACATAGATTTACACAGAAACCCTACATTTTTATTAATATTATTAAGTTACACTGGATACAAAATCACAAATTGTTTTTGTTGATGCGTATGCACAATGTATATATATTACCTCATGTTCATCTATACGAAAATAATAGGAAACCCGTATGACGTAATCATAACGTGTTTCCTATTACAGGAAGGAAACCCTTATGACGTTTTCATTACGTGTTTCCTATTGCAGAAAGAAAACCCCTATGACGTAATCATAACGTGTTTTCTATTTCAGAAAGGAAACCCTATGATGTTATATAACGTATTTTGTTTCAGAAAGGAAAACCTATGACGTAATCATCACGTGATTAGTTTCAGAAAGGAATCCTCTTTGACATTTTAGAAAGGAAACCGTTTGACGTAATCATAACGTGTTTTCTGTTTCAGAAATGTCATGGATACTTCATCGAAAGAAAATAGGTTTAACCACTCGCAGAAGGAAGAACATTTTTGAAGCTTTACCAACCAATCCCGGAATAAATTTCATTGATACATCCGAGTACAGCAGAATTAGCTTCGACGGATGTAACGACAGCGACGGCCCAACGGGAAACTTAACCACGTTAGACTAATCGTAATTGGTCACAGTCATGATGTATTAATCGTGAAATACACGAAATTGCAAAGTCAGTCTTTTGTCTTTTGTCATTGTTTTTCTTCTTTGAAAATTGAAGTTTTAATGTCATATGCTGGTTAAAAGTAGCGGAACAGAACTTTTAGTATCATTGTTTAAAATGTCATTGGTTAAAAATATGTACACAGATAAAAGAGGTTACAGTAAGGTTTGGAGAGTGCCTACTTCGGTGGATGATCGACATTCATTCACAGTGTAGGCCGAGACAAGACAGACAGGTAGATAATTCGAAAACTGCGCATTAGAAAAATGAATATTTATAAGAGTCTTCAAATGCCCGTATCTGTCTGTAAGAGAACGGAGATTGAGTGGGTGACTGAGGAGGTGTGAACCAGGATATCAGATGGGACAGTAACTAGTTGATGAAAAATTGTATAGAAAAGAACTAATCTGAAATATGTCCAACAAATCTGAAGAGTTTGCCAATGTAAGCATTCCATCATGTCTACTTCAGGGTTGGTGTTGTGGCAAATATAACTGCTCTTCTCTGGACCTTTTCCAGTTGTTGCATATGGTAACTTTGATATGGATCCCACACAGTGCAACTGTATTAGGAGTTTGGTCGTACCAGAGTCTTATATGCATGTTTTTCCAAGTTTATTTTCAGGTTTCGGCGTAGAAATCTAACGGCCTGTTTTGCTTTAGAGGAGACAATGCATGTGTTAATTCCATTTAAGATTTTATTGAACTTATTAGGATAGAAAGTCAACAACCAATCAGATTACCATTTTGCTGTTGCTTCAAAATTAGATTGGAGGTTTAAATGAGCTGCTTAAGTGCTTTTTACTTCATAGATAATGCTATAATCAGCAAAAAGGTGGAGAGTGCTGTATTTGAGATACTTTGGCAGGTCATTGATGTTGATAGGGGGCAGGATAGGGAACAGGACTGTCACCTTGGGGACACCAGAGTTGACAGGATAGGGAACAGGACTGTCACCTTGGGGACACCAGAGTGACAGGATAGGGAACAGGACTGTCACCTTGGGGACACCAGAGTGACAGGAAAGGGAACAGGACTGTCACCTTGGGGACACCAGAGTGACAGGATAGGGAACAGGACTGTCACCTTGGGGACACCAGAG
>JAUMHH010161992.1:0-17470 GCA_032359455.1 Chlamys rubida | reverse complement strand
TTCTGATGCATCTTTGCGACTATGGGGGCAGTTTGGGGGACATCTGTAATGGTCTCCCATTACAATTAGTACTTGTTAAAGATAGAGGTAAGCGGCGTATGTAGAAGAGCCTGTGGTGTCAGCTGAGATTTACCGCTGTCACATACTACCGATGTACCTTTCCGGGACTAAACCGGAGCAAACAATTAACGACGGCGAGTAAATCAACAGAGCTCCGGCGAGAAATCACTTGAACAAATCAAAATTGACCGTAGCAATACCGATGTAGTACCGGTGGTCCCATTGTGATACCGTTGTTCTACCGATGTAAGAGCCGATGTGCTACCGAATACTACTTTTCTGACACCTCAGTGTTACCGATGAGCCGCCGATGTTAACCGAGGCGCCGCCGTTGTTCTATCGATGTGACACCGTTGATCGGAGCTGTGGCGGAGTGATACCGTTGCGCTACCGATTTTACGGTAGCTATAGTACATCGTTAGTTCATCGGCGGCGCATCAGTACTACTTCGGTGGTATTCGAAAGTACTACGGTATCACATCGGTACCAGTACGGTACACATTGAGGCCACCGGAGAGCCGCCGATCCATTACGGAACGCTATCGATTTCTACCGACATTAACGAAACCATACCGGAGTATTGTCAATGTACTATCGTTGTAGACCCGTTGCTCGCTCCGGCAGCGCAACGGCGTAAATTTTTGAGCATATTTAAACATTTCTACCTTCGCATGCCGTTGTTAAATTTTTCGCCAATTTTCTGACGATGTCCTGAAAATGTACCACCGTTCCTAGCGATGTGATACCGTTGCACTGCCGTTCTAGTACCGTTCCCCGGAAATCGCCAAATTTGTGCTCCGTATAGCGGCGTCCCAAATCGGCTAGGTGTGACAGGACCTTTACAGGGTATCAGAAAGCTGTTAAAATCAAGCTCAGTTTGGTCTGCCGATGTAAACTTCCGCTGGTGGCTCATCACATAAAAAAGAGTACATTTTTCATATCACGGCTTTGCAGTTTTTAACGCGATGTCGCACCTGTCGTCTGTCAAATCACATGTTACCGCACAATTATTATGAAAGAAAAAAAAATACAATCTCTAAGTTTTTAAAGGTACAATTACACTATTGTTTTTTCTTTATATTTTGAACTATGCAATTCACTCAGAATCAAATCGAGCATGTTATAGGCGTGCTTATGTGGTCGATTGGTATGTCTGTCATTTGTCGGGAAAAGGAGAGGAAATGTCTCGGAGAGTAGCTACGATGATAAGAAAGAAGATGTAACTTGTGCCTCATATGGGCAAAGAAATATCGCTGAAGAATAGGAGCTTCCGGTATACATTCGATCATAAAATACAAATTTTATCCATAGAATGTAATGCAATATGATGGTAATGTGAATGACTTTTCTCCGCACAGGTAACCGAGAAGCATCCGATTTAGCTGACGTGGCTGACTTTCTCCTTCATCATTCCTTTCTGCCTCGTTTATTACTTTAATAGTTTTGATCAGGAAAAAAATCACAGGATTCTTATTGTGAAAATTTGCATTTATTTTTTTCTAAAATAAGTAATCGCCATTTTGACAGCTGCAATCAATACATAACCAGAAAGAACATAAGTGCCACATAAAAAATAAAAAATCGAGTAAATATATCCAGATTTCAAGTTTTTATCTTGAAATTTCAAGTAAGTAGGTCCAAATTTCGATTAAGGATCTTGAAATTTCGAAGTATTGACTTAATAACTCGAAATTTCAAGATAATAACTCAAAATTTCTACTTAATAACTCGACATTTTGACTAAATAACTCGAAATCCCGATAAACTAACTCGAAATTTCAAGATATTGACTCGATATTTCGACTTAATAACTCGAAGATGATAACTCGAATTTCTACTTTTTCACATTTTCCAGAAGCGCTGGTTGGGATTATGGAAGAGGGAGGGGGAGCGAAGTCCCCAGAAGCGGTGAGAATACAAGTAACTAAATATTTAAATATTTACTGATTTCGCCTAAAGCGCAAAGCCCCTCCAGAAGAGTCCAATAAGACGCCTGATATTAAAATCTAGAAATATTTTGGGCGATCTTGGGCATTTTATGATGTATTGAAGCTTTATAATTTAATAAGTTTGATGTACTGTGGATCTTTTTAAAACCATATTCTGTCCAATCTGGATCTTTGTGTTAACCGGCCAGATTATTTAGTCTTTAACTCATTTACTTCATTAACTAAAACCAGGACAATGTAAACCGGCTGTTTCTCAGTCGACTACTTCCTTTACAACATTATGTATACTCTCTGTGAATCTATATTACATTCTTTTCTAGTTCTGTTCGTTTTCAATTTTCACTAACTAAAATGATAAGAAAAGGGTGATATTCACAAGAAATATTCATCATTTATATTCATTAACAGATCATTTCATATATTGCCACCGATATAAGCAGAACCATGTTTATTAAAAACAATATATTTTATTATAAGTAATATATGCTCATGTGCATGTAAATATACCCGGGAAAGTTGAGAATGACTGGTCAACTGTTACCTACATGTATTCTGTCTAACACTAACGATTAAACTAACACAGAACAAAAGGACGGTTCCTACATGTATTTGTGTATGTTCACTAATGTTTTGAAGGGAAACAGAATTCGGAGTTAAATCAATAAAGTAAAAGAATTGAGACCAACTGATTTGTTCACACACAAATCCAGATTAAACAGGTTCTGGTTTAAACAGTAATTATCTCGAAATTTCGAGTTATTTAGTTGAAATTTCGTGTTAGTATCTCGAATTTCAAATAATTAAATTGAAATGCGAGTTAGAAAGTCGCACTTATTGGTTCAGCATGGCTTTCATGCTCATCTATACATAACAACAAAACAATTAACTAAATATTTGCCCGATCTGAGGCGCACAGTTCGACTCTGTAACAGACAGTCGTATAGAAAAGTTACAACAGACGAACATTCCTACTCATTTTATATTCATATTGTTACATTTTTTTAAATGGTGAATTTTGAAATACTATCGTATGCCACTGGGACATTTCTAGCTAAAAGACCTTATGTATTATAGTACATTATATATCTCAGAACAGGACATAGACCAAACGCCTACAAAATAAGTGATTATTTACTCAAACATTTTCTATTACGACGTAAGTGTTAGTCATTAAGGAATCCTGTCCTCTGCACTATGGTTTTTACAGTTACCTCCCTTTAATTTCGTTTTTGATGTATGGGCCAGGACGTTTCAGTAAACTAGATAGTTCAATGGATAGCTCGATAGTATACAAATCTGAAGCCCTGGGTGTGAAACCAGTCTAGTCTCATTGAATGACTTGATTATATTTTGCTAATTTCGTCTTTATTATTTTTCATAAAACCCCTGCAATCAATGGTTTTCTTGTCAGTAATGATTAATCAAAGCTAGAGTTATGGAGGGAAACCCGGTTCTAATGCGTAGATACAGATGTTGGCAGTTGTACGGGGATCCCTTATGCTGAATCAGCCAGTTATATATAGAGAAACTAGTCAAAATAGTCTCAATCCTGTTCAAGGCATATTCATCTATACGTACTTTTGGTGAATAAGAAAGGGGTCCAAAGGTTGATATGATTACATTACGAAGTCCGAAAATATAATTCACAGACATAGCAGTAATAAAAAAACCAAACACTTCACTATTCATTATGGTTGTCAACGATAATTTTTTATAAGCTTTGGAAAACACGACAAAACTTATAATAATTACCACAATTTTAATAGAACAACATGCCTATCGCAACAGTCAAATATAAGTTTCGATCACATCATTGATCAGATAGTAGCAAACTCGGAAAATGTTGCTCGTCCATCCATCAATCCATCCTTCCATCCATCTATCCATTTATCCATCCTTCCGTCAATCTACATAAATCTAGGTCAAAGTAATGTAAATTCCGTAAGAAAAAACCGGTGAAGTGACGAGGAATCCGGACTGATGAACATATTCAACTACACTAGCTTTTCTATCGCACGAGGGAAAAATTACGGCCGATTTTTTTCTGGACTACGTTACTTTTAGATAAATACTACACGTATGAAATAGTAATCCGTACGTCTAATTAAAATCATAAATGCGATATCGTGATTCGCTTGGACAGTGGCAAGATTTTATAATCTGTACGTACGAAGAAAATACTAAATACTATATATAAACAATGTACAGTTCAATATAATCTGTATGTTCAAGTTCATCAACCGTACACACGAATTAGTGAGCAATACTCGTAACTCGATTATCCGTACGTACAATTAAATTAATGTATAACAATGTTCATGCTATGCCTCCGTACTTGTGACGATTTTGATATGAAATAGATGTATGGGTTTCATCAACGTCATTTTTAAAAATTATATTTTGTATAACAGATTCATCTGGTATACTGTCCAAGTATAGAATTATTAAACATCCTTTTCACGAAAGGGTAGTCTGCGGAATATGGTGTTTCCTTCATCTAAATGAGAGACTGAAGGCTAACACCCTTTCAATAGATGATTACGACCTTTTATTCGTCATAAAGATTATGTTTTATCTACGACATCAGATATCTAACAACATCGACACAATTCATTATACGACAAAACAGAAGGTTTATAATGCAGATTTTTAATTGCAAGCCGTTGACGCACGGATGAATACATCGCAGTGTACAATTCCGTGAAATGTCTCGTAAAGATACCAGACAGATCGGACGAGATAAAAAAAATCTAGCATGGGTATGCCGTGGGATATCTCTGTCTGAGGTGTGAGAATAGTTTGTCTATCAATGCAGTCTTGAAACTGCCTCGAATCAGCTGTTTCTTATGTCCCATTTCTCCCACCCTGGCTGTTTTACGTCCTGAATGTCTGCGAATCCTGCTATATGTATGCTGGTTCAATTTCGATAAGAGACTAATGATTTTATAAAGTATCTCCGTAAGTGTCCTTTCAGTCCAAGTTTTTCCTCCAAAGTTAAGAAATCTACGACAATGACGGACTGAACAGATCAGTCTTGTGAAGTCATATCATTATATTCACTGCATACATATTATTTTTGCATTGATAGGAATATTTTTCCAAGCACCATTTGAAGCTAATGATAAGAAGCTGAATCTTTCCTTTGGCAATCAATGAATTATGTCACTGATCTCAATCCCGCTGGTGTTAATTCTTAGGTAGCAGTGTACAGCAGAGTACGGTGGCCATGTGTGATATTTTTGTGCAATGAATAACCCCTGTAATATTACATGTATAAAAAAAAAAATCAGCACTAAAATTGGCATATACATGATGAAGTGGACTAGGTGGGCTTCACATTTAAAAGAAATAAAAAAATCGAATTTGGTTTGAGATTACATTTTTGGCCATTTACAAATCTGTGACTACACAACAAAAGCTAGCTTTTCATGTAGTCTATTTTTGTACTCAGCACATGTGTAACTATTGTGAAAACCCCCCCAGTTGAACGACCTATGCATTTTTTGTGGTTTTTTGATGTGGTAACCATGGTTTTCACAAGTCCCAAATCTGGGGAAATCACTTTTTGAAAAAAATCATTCTTCTAAAAAAACCGTATTCAAAATGTAGTTTATATATATATATATATATATGTAGGTGTATTGTGCAGGATGAATCCGCTATCCATTTTTATGTGAGACATGCCCTTTATTTTAAGGATCAAGCCATTTCTACTGTACTCTGCTACCTTAGATACTCTTGTTGTGCTTGTTTCCACTATCTCGGTGCTGGTCGTAAACGAGATGGTAATTCAGAAATCTTTCTCTAACTGATCCGGAACTATCGAAATGTAGGACTGAATGGGTCCCTAAAGAACAACTCTTAGATTGTAGTGGTGTCGCCGATATAATGTGAAATGTGTTCTGTATTGCCCCGACAACTGTTATTCTGAGCTTAATATCGGTGTATTGTCATCATAGGGTCAATATAATAGTGTGATGAACCAATGTCTTTGTCTGCTTCCATATACTCAGACATTTAATGTTGTCTTTGACTTATGATATTTGTGACCTCGGCTGTTGCATGATGGCGTGCTTGGTATACCGATGTAAGGTTCTGGTTCGTATCGACTGACTCAATGGTAATACGAAAGTGCAAGACAGGTAACGTCAAACACCCCGGTTTAAAACTTTCACATAGACAGTAACAACATTGCATCAATCTATTATTAATGCTTGACAAGCCCAATATGGTGTTTCCAGACTGAGAGATAATATGTTAAAAACAACTTTTTTCCTCTTTTTATTTGTTGTGTTAATGTACATGAATCTATTCACAAGCCATACTTACTAACCTGCAGAAAATGTTTAGATTTTCTTTTGTTTCGTTTTAAATATATAAAAAAATAATACAAGATGAACCAATTGCAGATGGAAATCCACAGAAATTGCCATAAATGTCAACGAAGTATTAATACTTGAAAGGGCATAACATTAATTAATCTGTCTTGAGATATTTGAAAATTCACTCAAATATCAAATCTTGTCTAATACAAAGAGCATGTTACTGTACAGACTGTCACCTGCCTGTCTAAAATGTAAACAAACGTTAACTCCTTCATTTCTCATTATCTATGTAAGTATTCACATTTCCTTATCGCTCGCAGTACAACATACTTAAAAATAGATTTCTACACTCACTCCCAATATAAACAAAATTACATTAAGCAGGGTACCACCTGTTCCATGGCGACGAACGCAGCAAATAATTAATCATCTACAAATCTGAACTTTAAATAAAAATACATGTTATTACAATTTGAATAACTCGTTTACTTGGTCACTCACAATCATACATTAGAAGTACAGAATAGTTTATATTGCTTCTCATTCATGACATGTTGACATTACAACTTCCAGAAATCAATTGAAACAAACGCTCAAGTGACTATGACTGACTCACGTTTTATGACAAAATGGCTGCAGCACTTCTCGCTTTGTTCATACTCTCTTCATTGAATCTCTGCTTAATTTTGAAATTGGATTTGACAAAGCCATTTAAATATTCTTATTGAAATTATAATCTGGACTCTTTTGAAATACCTTCCCATGAGTAAGTGGACATAATGTTCGAGAACAAGAGATGTTCCGCTATTGTATATACATTCGGAATCAGAAATGCGCAGAAAACATGCTACATAATTTGTATACAGCAATTGGTTGTCTTCCACTGGCTCAGAAGATACAAATTCAGTAATGGATATAAGAGGTTAAAGTTCAACTTACACTAAGGTAGAGAGTCCAAACACTTCTCAACGGTATGCTGGCTTTCCTTAAGTGATGGTATTTTCTCTTTATTTCAATAGTTCAAATTATTCAAAATGACCATAGCTAACAGGCCATTTCAGGAAGTTGATGCATTTTAAAGCTATTTCCAGTTATGTAGCTGAAAAGTATTGATAATGTATTACGACCGGTAGCGATTAGCTCACTGCTTTATAATGATGAGATCTGATGCTCGAATCCCCGCACATAATTACATTTCTGTAGCTGATGTGTTGTGTTTTGGAAAAGGAAAAATGTAACGAATATATTTCTTTGCAATAGTAAATTGTTAAACTCAGGGTTAAACAAATGCCGAACTCTCCTTCGTTTGGAGATACCTTACAAAGTGTTTGGAATTCCCTACCTTAATCACTTACACGCAAAACCATATAAGTAATTGTTCAATCATTGGTCCACACGTTTGTATCTATATTGCTTGGTGCAACAAATTTCATCGTATGTTATTTTTTTCATTAAACAAACATAAACATATCCAATAAACAATTATAGTGAATGCAACTGTTTCGATCAACTAAGCATGGTGTCTAACATTGCCATCATTATGTGATGTGGAGGAAATATTACATTATTCTGGTTCTAGAAACGGTATCATTGTGTAGACATATTTTTTTTTCATATAATAGATTTGTTGTTTAGAAGTCACCTAAATTATTTAAAAGGATTATATTCAAAGGTTGCCGAACGCATGTTATATGTTTTAGTCCTGAGTCACAATAAATCATTTTTGTCAACTGGTGCTTCGTACTCATAATTATATTTGTATTCTTGTGTGTATATACATGCCTTCATATTATTCAAGCTATTTAGAAAATCGTCCATTGATTTTTATTATTTCAATTTTTGGAACATGACAGCAACGCAACACCAAGGTTTAACATTCATTCTTATGACGATATGATGCTGTTCTCTTCCCATAAAAAGCGTTTGTCATGGAGTATATCAGCTAACTCCTCGGTATATGGTTGGAATATTTTGTACAAGAAAAGTTTAGTTTCTGGTAACATTTTTCCTATCGCTTTCTTATGCTTTGTTTTTCTTCTTACTGGTACTTCGGATATTTCGTTTAATTCTGTTTCTGTTATATCATCTGAAAAAAAGGCACAACAGTCAGTGAGTCCATGAATAACAAAATCATTAATAACGTAATACACTATGTAGCATACCTAAGAAGGTCACTATCACAAGAAATGTTTTGTAAAATAATAAATTAGTCATGCTTTTTTCGAATATAGAAAAATATTTAGACCAATAAATAAAACAAATACTGTTAAACAGGGGTACATTATAAGACCTATGCTGTTTGTTTGTATTCAAATACAAAATCGATGAGCTGGACTCATTGAAACACGTGGCGTGGCGTATCTAAAATATCAATTCCAGAGTAGTACTATCTATAGCTCTTTTTAGAGGCTTATATAATTGAACAACAGTAAAAATGCAATTCCCGCGAAATTTCGTGTTGACATGCTCATTTTTATAGGCGTTTTTGTGGCTGTTTAATGTCATGACTTTACCTTTATCTCTCTAAACCGGGGTTTATTGGCAATTTCGCTACTTTTAAATTCACGAAAATATAATCTCCATTGAAGAGATATTTTAAAAGCTTTCCTTGCTTGTGTCAGTCTGTTTAAATTCCTTTTATTCATTTCTACAGTTTGAATACTCACCAACTTCTAAAAACTTAAATATTTTGCGTAGATGGAATGTCATATTACTGGAATAATCTTCGGTGCGCATGATTAGGAACTGTTCCCTCGGAAACACTGAAAACCACTCCTTCAATAATATGGAATAAAAACTACCATGGATCGGAAACTGAAAGAATAAAAAACACCTTAAATATATTTGAATATATATATACATATATATGTGTGTGTGGGTGTGTGCGTGTGTGTGTGTGGTGGAGAAGTCCTAACATAAACCTACCAGTCTAAAACGAGGCTAAAAACCATAACAACAAGAACCTTTGCACGTGAATATTTTCCAATCTGAAATATCTCAAACTTTTCGAGTTTTTCCTTTATACTCTTGAGTTGTTGAAGACCAATCATAAAGTGACGTCAAATGCAAAGCATGTCCAACATTCCCGATTAGTTTTCGTTTGATGCCTGTCGTCTAACAGAACTGGTAACTAAAGAAAACAATGAAAACTTTAAAGATGTAATTCTTTAGTACTGTCACAAATGTTCACCCATTCGCAGTTAAAATATAGAAGATATTGAAATATGGCTTCCAAGTGATACTCAGCAAGTTATTTCTACCATCATTGGTCATATGTGTATGCGTGTCGTCGAAAATGAAAAAAAAAGTATGACTCCGACAAGTTTATAGCACATGGTGTTCGAATTGTTATTCGTATCGAATCTTACTGAAATTGCTTCATAAGTGGTTCCTTTAGAATGGTATGCAGTTATGTTTAAGGTATGACAACAAGAAAAAGATGATAATAATAATACTGATAGAGAAAACCAACAGGAACGTTGTAAACAAGTTACAGATGTCGATTTTGACACTCGTAAAATGTGTGATGTAAAAAGTTTTTGCACCTTATTTTCATTGAAAGAAACACTTACGTTATACAAATATTAGATCACCATTGCATTTTCAAACAAGAATAATACACTATTACACATGACATAAGTAGATCTGTAACAGGGCACATGTCAACAGCCATGTGGATTATCGCAACGAAACGACGAATAAGTTCGTTACATATTTAGAGGACAAATAATTGGTTTTGTCAGTAGTCAGATAAGAATAAAAAAAACACTACTTACACTTTTATAATGTTCCAAAAGCGATTCATTAAACAAGCAAGCCCTCATGCTGCCAACGTTTTTTACACATGTGTTGAGTAGTGAAAAATTCCCCACGGCGTGATGGTGGAATTCCTGCGCACTGTTACCTAGACGGCGGAACAGGTAGTGACTGTAGACCCTAGGAGAATACCAATTAAATCGCTAAGTTAAAAACTACAAGATATTAGCGAGTCGCCAATATACAGGTACCAGCACAAGCTGAGCAAACTATAGGTTAATGTTGTTCTGTATCTTGTTGTTTTCAATGGTACTGTCTCATTCAACAGGATATATATATATAAATACAGCGCTAAATCTATGTAGGCGAACGATTAGTATGAAAACGATTTCCTGTCACGTATTTTGGTTTTACATCAAAAACATAAATATCATCGATGTGCTAAGGCCATATGGCGGCATCTCTTCAGGATATCAAATGAAATTCTGTACTTTAGGTTTATATTATTATCAAGATGTATTCTACCAGAACTACTGATAGAAAAAACAACTTAATTTTGTTTAACTGATTAGTATGAGGCAATTAAAAACCAACCTAATTGGCATGATAAGATAGACATGTCTTGAGACGACATTCCTTCTAATAATAATGCTCACAGGCACACGTATTTGATGTAAACAGGTATGCTACGGTCAAGGTATTTCATGTTGTTTTTTAAATCGCCATTATCTACTTGTTACAAACTGTCAAAATCACATATTAAACAATGGTGAATTGTAATAAAAATCAGTTTAGTTGGCGCTATGCAATCAAAATTCTGGATCATTTGATGCGGAAGTAAGTGTCCAACACAATAGCATGAATTTCATTTTTCCTACGTTCAACCTTGTGGATACGCTGCTACTTTAAAAAAGGGCAACAACAAAGAACACTTACGGTTTGCCAGTATATCTGTTAAGGTCAACATTTCGTTTTGCTGGACGTATGAATTATTTTAGGACTAATTAATATTTAATAGGTTTATCTTAGCAAAACAAAAACAACAACAAACAACATAAACACGAAGTACTGACGCGCCTTTACAAATATTTAAAAACCGATGTAGAAGACCACACAAAGCAAACATTGTTTACTTCATCGTATTGTTAAAATATCTGATGAACTTTTTTCTGTAATTTTCTTAAAAATACTGGACCCAAAATTAAAATTAGAAAAAATGAGACAAATCAATGATAGATATGATATTAACTTTTTTATTTCTTTAACAAGAATTATGAAAACAAATGATATTATCTTATATTAACCCCTATTGTTAATGTCAATACTAGATCTTGTACTACAGAGTTAATGCACACATTAAATGCAGTATGAATAAGCAATACCTTTCTGATGGTTCCCGTAGAATGACGATCAACCTGAGGCCGGGATTGATGTGATGGATCAAGTGTGGTGTGGTGTATGCGGGCTCTGACAGTGTGGCGTTATTCTGTGGAATGTCTTTCCAGTAATACATGCCCCAGAGATCCATTGGGTCGGCATGGCCTGTGAATAAAATAAAAACAAAGGTTGTAACAATAACATTAGAGCGATGCACTTGTATACGGATATCGCTGTTAGGGACTATGTAATTATCCTACACTTCCTGATATGGTAAACGGAGAGATAAACAACAACGAACAGGTTTTCATCCGACACCGTAGGTAGATTTTATTATATAGATAATAGCATTTTCGAGACCGCTAGCGCAAACTACGTCTGCTCATCATCGACGTCAGATTTAGCCATTCAAGCCTTTAACTGTCTAACATTTTGAAAGTCTGAAAAGCATTTAAAATTAGATAAAATGCCCCATTGTGTATATCTTCATCACCTTAAACCATCTATGGAAAAGCCAACAGGGAATGTATGATATCAATACACAAATAATTAGATTAAGTACCTTAGACAGAAGCGGTTGCTTAATCTTTCGCGTTGATTATTACATGTAAAGTGAGTGGATTATTACCTGTTATCATATGATGGTAGTTTTCCTTATTTCTTCTTATTAGATTTGCTGAAGAAGAACCTATGTCGCCATTTAGGAAATAGGACATTTTGGCATCTCTAACAGGTGACATTTTGTCGCTTTTAAAGAACGACAAAAATTTGTTAAAGGTTAGAAAACTCGCGCTATAACGTGCGGATACTTCACCTACAACACATAAAACATTACAAGTATCCAGATTTGTCGTGATTGTTTTTGCATTAAGGGTGATAACAAATATAAACTTTGAACTTTGAATCAATTAATCCAATTCAAATAGATCACAAAAAGGTTACAATGTTCATCCAGATTTATTTTCTTGATGTAATTTTGTTTTTGAATTTTAATCAATTCCAATCAGTTAAAAATGTGCTGTATTATTTTACTACTTACCTGTTTGATGTTTCATCGTTTAATTTTTTATTACAACTGAGTCCTTAGCATATCACTTGTCTATATATATAGATATATGTCCTGAAAGCAATTTGCAAGGCTATTTCAAAATAATTTAATTTTGCCTATCTCCCCCATAATAATGTTTTTGGTATATATCGTATATACCTAAAAAGAAAAACAACTGATGACGGAACTACTTTTTACAACGCAGCTTTTTTTAGCGCAATTGTTTAGTTTACGTAAAAATTAAATAAATCTTTAACTGTGCATTTACAACGTGTTTGTCTACTTTTTAAAAATTAAATTATAAAGAATGCCCAAGATTTTGTTTTGGTATATACGGTATATAGCGAAAAAAAATTGTTCACTTTTTTGCATAAACCGCTTTGCAAAGTGCACAATTTTTTTTCGGTATATACCGTATATACCAAAACAATATCTTGGTCATTCCTTAATTAAATGAAAACCAACTATGCTTAGGTCTTATGCCAATACGTTTACCTGACGTCGTCATTTAATTCAGTTTGATATTTTTTCCACTTTAAATGTGCGATCACAATTGTTGTGATACATGTGATATATTTATAAAAAAAATAAAAATAAATATAGGTGTGTGAAACTAAATATATGCCTACAACTGTCGTCTCAGATAGTATTTTATTGATGGAATATATGTTGTTAATGAATCACTAATACCAACTGCATAAAGGTTATGTAAATATGACGTACACTGTTCTCCATTATTTCAAGCATTGAAAATAAAAAATGTTAAGAAAATGAATAGCCCTACTTTTTCCGTAGCGTCTCCAGCTCCAATAGAAAGTCTCTTTCTGGAGGTAACCATCGACCTTCACAATATGTGGGTGCATTGTAACCCTGGAGAAGAGATCGGTGGTCCCGGCTTTAGCGGCGCCAATGATGTGGAAATAAGGCAGGCATTTGAGAGATGTTTCCCCGCTTCCATTACCACGTTCTTTCCAGCACGGATTCTGATAATTGTCCAGAAAGTTTGGAGGTGTCTAAAATAGAGTTTAATAACATGTTTATAAACAGATAAGTCAGTAGGTACCGGTTGATTAGCAAAACTGTGCATTAAGGAATTACACGAATCCAGATTTTGTCTTTGAATGTTGGCGCAGGGATACATATTCTAGGCGCTTAACAAGAGTTCAACGCGTCTTTCGTGTCTTTGATTGCCGAAAAGTTTCAATTGATTTACATTTAAATTTTGATCTATATTCATGTATCTCTACGGAATTTTCTGATTTACCAACATTGAAAAAACCTTAGATTGCCAGGGGAGTTTGCAAATCAACTTAAATGATGTTATAACAAGTGACCTAAGATGAAACCCAGGCTAACACCTAATACGTAAATAGCCATATTCGAACAGATATTTCCTGTTTAGTGATATCGGTGAACTAATAGCAGTTATAGATAATGTTACGTTTTCTCACTAGTCCTGACCAATAAACAATATATTTATATTAGCTGTTCTCAATATGTTTGAGCGGCGGGTAAAACAAATACACAAAAACGGTTTCATTCTTAATAATACGTCTTGTGTATTGATTTGTTAATTTGAAATGAAAATATCGATGCAAATAAAAGCAAAATTAAAACTAAAAAAATTTGGCCTTTGTGATTAAAAATAGTTTAAGTCATAATAAAAAAAGTCTTCGAATTAATGTAGCGTTTATAAGAGTGTATGGTGTCACAAGCTACAGAATCACAAATGGACTTTACATATGTAGGGGTATGTTTTGTATAGTGTTTTGCTTTATTTTTTTTTATTTTAAATGATTTGGTGACGAATGTAGTAAAACTAATGACAAACTCTTTCTCATCATATGATAAAAGCGAAACGTCCTTTAGATAAATAAGACAGGTGGAATAATTTCAGATATCACTTTCTCTGGTTTTACAATAATATTGTCAATCATACTTATTTAACAATAAATTAGTTTATAACAGTCTTCATAAAAAAGGACAAATACTAAAATCGAGCGTACAGCGCACCGTGCGGGTGTCTAATCACTGATGACATTAATATACCCGGCACTCCCGTCTTCCCAATATAGAACTATTCGTTCTGATCAGCCTTCACCTGATGGTTCAAACGTCGTAATGTCTTTCGACGTTAATGCCATTCGTTTTTGGAACATCAGATGTTAACGTGCTACCTCGGGATGGATATATATTCCATAGGCAACACTTAAAAATGGTAGCCAGATGATTCTACATTCAGAAAGATCAATGCAACTGTTGTTCGGAGATAAGCGTCGCAGTTTCCCTATGACTGTGTCACATACCACACTGTATTATTCATTGAACAGATAATACACGACAGAAACATACAGGAACTTATACTATTCAATATCACGATA
The DNA here is from genome assembly GCA_032359455.1 of Chlamys rubida. Lineage (NCBI taxonomy): Eukaryota > Metazoa > Mollusca > Bivalvia > Pectinida > Pectinidae > Chlamys > Chlamys rubida. The sequence continues at coordinate 2,574 of JAUMHH010161992.1, read as the reverse complement.
ATAACGACTATAGATAAAAACTACACGTTACCCATACTATTTTAAAAATATAACAAATGTAAATGATCAAGTAAATACCTTTGATTAGAATTGTTAGAACGTGTTGGATCTGTTTCTATATATCAATTGTTTGTTGATCGCATGAGGAAGTGGCATCTACACCATTCATTAACACATATAGATGTGAACTGAATAACTCTGTATTTAAGAATGTAAGCCATGGGAAATTAGAGCATTCGAGGTAAATAATATACAACGATTCTACAACATGTATTGGAGAGTAATAAGCGTGGTAGATATTCATGTTCTAGATATCGGTGCGTTGTATAGTAATACGCGTGGTAGATACTAATGTTCTAGATCTAGGTGTGTTGTTTATTAGTACACGTGGTAAATACTCATGTTCTAGATCTAGGTGTGTTGTTTATTAGTACACGTGGTAAATACTCATGTTCTAGATCTAGGTGTGTTGTATAGTGGTAAACGTGGTAGATACTAATGTTCTAGATATCGGTGTGTTGTTTAGTAGTACACGTGGTAAATACTCATGTTCTATATATCGGTGTGTTGTATAGTAGTAAACGTGGTAGATATTCATGTTCTAGATATCGATGTGTTGTATAGTAGTACACGTGGTAAATACTAATGTTGTAGATCTAGGTGTGTTGTTTAGTAGTACACGTGGTAAATACTCATGTTGTAGATCTAGGTGTGTAGTATAGTAGTAGACGTGGTAAATACTAATGTTCTAGATCTAGGTGTGTTGTACAGCAGCAAACGTGGTAAATAATCACGTTCTAGATATCGATGTGTTGTATAGTAATAGACGTGGTAAATACTCATTTTCTAAATTTAGGTGTGTTGTTAGGAATAGCCGTGGTAAATACTCATGTAATAGTTCAATGTGTGTTGTACAGTAGTAGACGTGGTAAATACTCATGTTCAAGATCTAGGTGTGTTGTAGAGTAGTAAACGAGGTAAATACTCATGTTGTAGATCTACATGTAGGTTTGTTGTATAGTAGTAGTACACGTGGTAAATACTCATGTTGTAGATCTAGGTGTGTTGTTTAGTAGTACACGTGGTAAATACTCATGTTGTAGATCTAGGTGTGTTGTTTAGTAGTAAACGTGGTAAATACTCATGCTCTAGATCTACATGTAGGTGTGTTGTATAGTCGTAGACGTAGTAAATACTCATGTTCTAGATCTAGGTGTGTTGTATAGTCGTAGACGTGGTAAATACTCATGTTATCGATCTAGGTGGGTTGTATAGTCGTAGACGTGGTAAACACTAATGTTATAGATCTAGGTGTGTTGTTAAGTCGTAAACGTGGTAAATACTCATGTTCTAGATCTAGGTGTGTTGTATAGCAACAAACGTGGTAAACAATCACGTTCTAGATATAGGTGTGTTGTATAGTAATAGACGTGGTAAATACTCATTTTCTAAATTTAGGTGTGTTGTATAGGAATAGCCGTGGTAAATACCCATATTCTAGATCTACATGTAGGTGTGTTGTATAGTCGTAGACGTAGTAAATACTCATGTTCTAGATATCGTTGTGTTGTATAGTAGTACACGTGGTAGATACTAATGTTCTAGATCTAGATGTGTTGTTTAGTAGTACACGTGGTAGATATTCATGTTCTAGATATCGGTGTGTTGTATAGTAGTAAACGTGGTAGATACTAATGTTCCATATCTAGATGTGTTGTTTAGTAGTAAACGTGGTAGATACTAATGTTCTAGATCTAGGTGTGTTGTTTAGTAGTACACGTGGTAGATATTCATGTTCTAGATCTAGGTGTGTTGTTTAGTAGTACACGTGGTAGATACTAATGTTCTAAATCTAGGCGTGTTGTATAGTAGTAGACGTGGTAAACACTCATATTCTCGATCTAGGTGTGTTGTAAAGGAATTTATAAAAGAGGTTAATATTAATTTTCTTGATAAAGATGTATTGTATATTAATAGACTTGGTAAATTATCATGTTCTAGATCTTTGTTAATTGTACATGTATAATAATAAAATAATATTGTAATATAAATATTGTCAAGTGTGACATAGGTAGGTAATGTAGGTAATATAAATATTGCCCTATGGTATATAAAGGACATAGATGTTGGAATATTTTTGAGTAATTTTCGAGATTAAGGAAGATTTTTGCAGTTACTGGCAGGGTATAAATAACGATTCTACATCGATGTATAATATATATTTGTTGACGTGATGTATACATTTGTTATATATCTATATATGTATACTGTAGATCAATGGACGTAATCTGCAAACGTTAAAGATATACGTAAAAATTTGAGAACATCACAAGTGATGTATATACAGCTTCTAAATTCAGTAGCTAAGACGTTGTCTGGATTACAAAGGAAGAATTGAATCATGGGAAACACTATCTTCATGTGAATATTCGATTTAGTCCAAAGATCTATATGATATTGGAAATAACAAAATTAAAGAACAGGATAATACTGTAACGGATGCGTGCCTACAGTTCGTTACCAAGTTCTATCTTGGACCCAGTAATTGTTGTAACAAACAAGTGCCGACAATAT
>JAUMHH010161981.1:0-17470 GCA_032359455.1 Chlamys rubida | reverse complement strand
ATCGTCTTTTTCGTAGGATTTGGAGACCGATAACGTGCTTGATTATTAGTACATGCAAATACATGCATCGGAGATTTAAAATGTATACATCTTATACCATGTCTATTCATTAAATTTCATTCACAGATAAACAGTATTTTTTGTTACATGTATACATCTTATTATTTTATTATGAAAATGTAGTTGATTCTTATTTAAGTCTACATTGTAAATTGTTACGGGAGTTATTATATATGATTGAGTGCGCGATAATATATATTATTTTTTCAGTTTGAAAGGCAATCTCATGCATGTAGGAAACTATCATGAATAAGAAAAATAATATGTACTAAATATATGTATTTTTTTTATTCATGATATGCACCTCTGGTATTAATAAGAACATAGGTTTTGTTTACACGGACCAGTCGGTACACACTGTACTGATGGATTACACGGACCAGTCGGTACACACTGTCATGTCGGCTGTAGTAGAAATACATCCGATAAAACGTCAGAACATTGTGTTCGTAAGTAGTGTTCATTATCAACTCCAGAAAGCCACTGAGATACTTACAAGGTCAAATGGTATTTCATTAACTTGGTCGAATATTTAAAATTTAATGATTATCGAACAATGCCTTTCCAGCATCGAACACTGATGTGATGAGGGATTGACAATTTTACACTAATGATAAAATATGTCCCCTTTTAAAAGAGGGTAGCAATCATATAATGCTGAAGTGATTACTACATGTATATATAAGAAATCTTCCTCAGATTGTAACAGAGTTAAAGTGTTACTTGTCAATAGTTTATTGATCAATAGGTAAACACAACGAAATTAATTGTTAAGCCCGATACTACAACACTACCATTTATCAGTCTGTTTTCGAAATGATAAATATAATGTAATAGGGCATCAGTGGGGAGATACAGACACAGGTCCGTCAGATGTGGAGGAGTATCCGAGTCATAAACCAAATAACACCTTGTTTCAAAGTTACCTGCCACTGGACCCGTTAAAGTATGGGAAATACTATGTACATTGATAACAGTACTCAGTTTAATAGACAATACCTACAGTGTAGAGAAAAGATGACATTCAATAAATCTATATACGAGCTCCCCGTGGGAGATTAGTGCCTATAAGTATGTTTAAGTAGTGTATGATAATAACCGTCCCCTCTCAGTACACTGACATACGTTAAGCTAACAAGCATCAAGCTTACCCTAACGTTCCCTAACGTGGGTGCACTGCTTTCAGTACAACGGTAGCACTGCTGTCAGCGCCTGGGTAGAGAGGGTTTCCCCTCCTGGTATAGCCGGCTTTCTAGCCACGCAAGTCACTGTTTTTGCCCGTGCATCCCCTTGTATACCCCACCCTCCTGGCCCTATGTAATGTTTAACACTAACCCCAAGTTGCTTTACTTCAAAATGGAAAGCCGTACATGGGGCACATAGTTGTGTAATACAAAATGTTTGAAGTACTGTGTTTGGTTACAATTATCGTTACTGTATTCAACCTGTCTTTATAAATATTTCCTTTTAAGTGCTCCGTGCATTACTAAGGCTTATCACTTTTATCCTTTAATCTCTTTACCAACCATTCCACTGTCGCAAATGCCACATGCTTTTCTATTTAGTATTTATTTTCATACTTTTGATTTGCTTTTTGTTCGTGGTCCAGCATTTGTCATTCAGTCAATCTGTTAGTCAGGGAGTATGTAAACATCTTAACCGCTATTTCACAGAAACGACATGATGAAACTGTCACCCTGGTACACAACACTAACTGCTTAATTTATCTTTCGCTCATTCGTTAGATAGTAAACCGGAGGTTCCGGGTTCGACCTCTAGAGTAAAGACATTACAAAAATTACATCATTTACATAGTCATGAATGATCCATTTGGCTGATAGTTGTTAATTCTTCAATATGAGATGGATTGGAAAAGTATAACGGCCACCTGGAAGCCATTAAGAATTTTGCATGTCAAATCTAATTTCCACAAGAACTAGAATTATAGAAGGATCACGAGGAAAACCTGTATAAATTCCCGTTGTCCCAAGTTGTGACTGGCTTAAATAAAAGTGAATCGGTGAAACGAAATGGCCACAAGGATATCATGTGTTTGGTTAGGATTTTGAATGAAAAAGGTATGTACAGCTTTTTTATCAAAACTTCTGCTGGGATCATGTAGTTCATGTAGTTCAGCGTTTTGCCTGTTTTGGTTTGAGATGGATCAGAACTCACAAAATGCCGTCATAATCATGCATTTTGCAAGTTAAGTTTGTTTTTTGAACCCTTATATCCCCATAAATCCTGAAATTAAGTTGATGCCAAAAAAGCACTGCCTTCATGTAAAGTTTGTTACTGCTTTTTTAGGCTTCTTATAAGATATTGTAAAAGTTTGATTTTTTAATTTACTGAATTTCTGTTTTTGTACACATATCTTGATTTGTAATGCAACAAATAAAATATCATAATCTCCTTCATTTATGCTTAAATCAACACTTCCTCTATTTCTCCATACTTTTAGGCACTGGGCAACATATGATCAGCTGACATTTTTGACATTTTCAAAACTAATGAATAAGTATTTTGTTTTGTCACAATACATAATTATATTGAATGAGATGCAGACAATATCTAAGAGATGATCAACATTTCACTTATTGTCACAGATATGAACTACAGGGTACATGTTTTATATTTCATAATAACCGCACCTCTAGCTCCCTTTTCAAGTTCAAAATATTTCAATATATATATATGGTTGATATAGATTGTATACTACAGTATATGTCACGGCTATTTATACATATTGTACCAAAGCAAACTTACACCGAAGATCAACAACACATATGTCTTAGAATGTCAAATTATACATGACTAGTTAATATCGATACGAAAAATCAACATAAATAATAAACATACAGTATATGTTTGTACATATTAAACCGAAGCAAACTTCTAAATAATGTCAGAAAGGTCAAACTGATGATGCATATTTTTCATTTCGCATCTTCTGTCAGAGCAAATTTATACCAAAAGTCAAATTACAGTCACCGAAGCTTATTTGTCCAGAGATAATTAATATCAAGGACAGTATAACATTCATTTCACTTGCACATATTGTCTTAAAAGTAAGCCAAAGGTCGATACATTTCATTTGCACATCTGATAGACCAAAATAACCCAAATGTCAATATAAGGTCACCAAACGTCAAAGGTCAATTTATTTATTGATCACAAATAGTCATAGGTCAATCTAATTACACGTATAGTAATAGGAATATCCATATGTAATACTTAACATTAATGCAACCAATTGTCAATATATCTCCCCTAAGTAGAGCTTTAAAATACCCGTGACATTAAACTGGTAACTTATCAGCTGCACCCTGTGCACTGGTGTATGTGTCAAATACGCATACATTTAAGCCTGACCTTTTCAGCGATTTAACTGAACTTGTAACGGACGTTACCAGGGTAGGCGCATGCACGTAGTCGTTTTTCACAAAAGGCAAACAAGATCAAATTTCTTAACTGACAGATATGTTATCTGCTAAGGGCTCAGGCCTCATGCAATTAAATCGCTTGATACAGAACAAAATCGAGACAGAAGTATTGCCAGTACAAAAGTGAACATATATTTGAATATGACTAGGAATGGTACAAAGCTGAAATACCTTACACACATATCCCTTTACAACATTACCTTTTTTAGTTAATACATTTTTTTTTCTAAACCATATATTTTATATTCCAATGAGGACACAGCGCGGTGTTTAGTTAGCTAAGTTACTTGCGGTCACGTCTGGAGCACATTACAATGATATCCCCACCGACATATGCACATTTGATATATATAGCGTGACTTTTGTAATCAAACATGTGATTACGAAAGTCACGCTATATATATAAAATGTGCAACACTCAGCTGTTTAGGCGATATGCGCTGTAAATGATAATTGGTTTTATCGTCATCTAGTTTATTTTTTTTATACTACAACCCCGTACACGTTCGCTGTTCCACCTTGGAAGCAAACGGTACGCAAGTGCTACGCAAACGGTACGCTAGTGCTAAGCAAACGGTACGGAAACGGTACGTAAGTGCTACGCAAACGGTACGCAAGTGCTACGCAAACGGTACGCAAGTGTTACGCAAACGGTACGGAAGTGCTACGGATGACGCTTTCAAACGGCGATTCGTTTGTGTTGACAAGAACGGGTTTACATAAAAAACGGAAACATATAAAATATCTAAAACGAAACGAGTATACCCACAATGCATAGGAGGAAACGTCAGTAAACTGTAGGCTACGAGGAGGCACATAAGAATGTTTTAAATTTTGCCATTTCGTTTGGATAATGGATGAGTGTGAAACAAACATAAATGTCTCGTGATTTATAAAGATAAAGGTCGATCAAATATTGGTACATGTAATATATCCATCACAAAGACCTTATGTACGCTAACAGATCAACGTGACACACATAACAATGAGTTATGGTCAGAATTATTTCCACCTGTTTACCGAATAAAAGCCTAATTAATATTGACAATAAGTAAACTGGTTACGTTTTCTTAACGAGAAACGTAATAATAAATAAGCCTAATAATAATAAAAACTGAAATCATTTCAGCCTCCTGTGTTAAGGATCCAGTACTTATATTTCCGTTTCTTATATCGTCTTTTTCGTAGGATTTGGAGACCGATAACGTGCTTGATTATTAGTACATGCAAATACATGCATCGGAGATTTGAAATGTATACATGTCTATTCATTAAATTTCATTCACAGATGAACAGTATTTTTTGTTATACATCTTTTATTTTATTATGAAAATGTAGTTGATTCTTGTTTAAGTCTACATTGTAAATTGTTACTGGAGTTATTATATATGATTGAGTGCGCGATAATTTATATTGTTTTTGTCAGTTTGAAAGGCAATCTCATGCATGTAGGAAACTATTATGAATAAGAAAAATAATATGTACTAAATATATGTATTTTTTTTTATTCATGATATGCACCTCTGGTATTAAGAAGAACATAGGGTTTCTTTATTGATCATAAAAAATGTAGGTATCTATACTGACTTTTCTACAGGTAAATCTTACCTGTATGAATCCTGGTACTGTAGAAACTATAGCTGTCTGGCACACCATCAGGGGTGTGTCCTGCAGAGGGTATAGGGGTCTGATGTCAGATAACATAGGGACTGAGACCACAGTCAAACTTCAATATATCTATTTCTCAGTTTGTACATGTACTTGGATCAAGGAGGGTGGGGGCTTACGGCGATAGCTTCCTGCTCAGGGTCCTGGGGCAATTAGTCACGGTAGAGTAGAGCAAAGTAAAAGGGTGTGGGTAGGGGGAGGGGTTTATTTGATAGGTACATTTATCACTCATTTATAACATTTTTTCCTTGGGGGAAGGGGAGGGGGAGGGGAGTTATACATGTATATCTATGTGAGGATGCTCACAATCTCTTGCCTCTAGTTACACATGGAAACGTTATTGGCGTTGAGGGAAGATACTGTCATTTTCCTGAAATTTTAAGCTTAGGAGTCTCCATAATTAAGTACCTTTTTCTTGAAACTTGTGATGGGGAATGGTACCGCACACAAAAGCAATTGAAAATGTTTCGCTTTAAAGTATACGTCTCTGACCGCTGTCAGACTTTTTATAGACAACGCCACAATAGATTGACTGGCAAAACTACATGAAATATTTTTGATCTGTGCTCAATACATGTAAGTGTAAGTGCTACACTATTTCGTATTTTGTCATACATGTACGTAGCCTCATCGCCAGGTTCAAGTTCAAGTTCTTTATTTCTTTGAGTCGTTCGACTCACCAGTTCAAAGTTACAAAATTTGTGATATTTACTGTGCAAAATACAAAATAACATTACACAACATTACACACACTCACAATACAATAGAAACAGTACAATGTTTGAAGAGTGCAACTATATCTTTTTATAATAATTAGGTTCTTCTCGAATTTGCAAATTTTATATATTTCCCTAAGTTCGTTATTTCTTTTGTATTTTTCACATTCAGTAGTCCTTTCAATTTGAACATGCTTGTTTTTTTTAATATAATAAGTTTTCAAAACAATTGCTCGCAAATCAGAATAGCATGATCTTCAACATCATATAAATTACAAACATTACACATTCGACGATTCAATGTTTTGATATGAGGAGATGTTTTTTTTTTATTTCTTTCAGATATTCTTTTTGTATGAGTTTACGCAGGTAGTTTTGTAGATCAAAATGATCGTAAATATATCTATAAACATTTGCTTTTGAGGATATTCTAATTTTTTCTGCACATTATTCTCTAAAAAAATAAATCAACCTTTCTTTTTAAAATTAGTTTATAATTTTTTTTTGTCTTTAATATAATATTCCCAAATATACCCTAGGCCAGGATTAGATCCCAGCTTCTGATATATACTGTCCACTGTGTAACTTGTTAAGGGCGCTAAGGGGTACTAATTGGTCAGCTGAACTTAAGGTCAATTATCTTTGTCATTGAACCATGTAAGTTCATTGGTGTACTAGCCCGGAACCGCTTGACTGATTTTTGACACCTTTATAATTACCACACACAGAAAGAACACTCCGTTAACAAACTTATCATAGAGAGAAACGTATTGTAATAGTTATGTCTCTGCTATAGACAACAAGGAAGCACACTCTTTTTTCTCATGTACTCTTTTATCCCTCATTGATACAAAATAGATTTCTAAGATTTCACCTGATGACAATAAAGTTATCTTCATAATAAATTTTTAAATGATTACTGAAAAACATCATCATTTTCAATAATCTGATATTGAAAAGTTTGTTACGTATTAGGGTTGGTATTCAACCTTGCACGCTGATAAGAGAACACATGATTTATTATTTAAAAAAAAAATATATTAGTTTTAAAAGAAATCATCTTAGTGAGAAGTGAAATATCCTAATAAGGGACTAAATATTTGTTTGCATTAGATTAGGAATTCCAAGTAAAATATTAGTTTACCTTGGTAAAGGCACTGTTGTGAAATGAAATTGTGCCTTAGGCTGTCATGTCCTGACCGAGGGACAGCCAAAGTATCTTACCTGTAGGTTTTTACTTTGAACTGATTTACCTGTATACAACTATACGTGGTGTATATTCAAATTCTTTATTTCATCTTGAGCATATACATCTCATCGATTCAAAGGAAAATTTCATAATGTACATTCAAAATCAGCACAGGCTGTAAGATACAATCAGCATATGGAATTTATAATTAAAATACAGTTGTTTTTATGAAGTAAGAGCTTGCAAATCAAGCTATTTAGAAGCCAACAGAGTGGAACGTAGATAGACCATCAACTGGATTAATTGACATGGACTTAATTGCCTTGAAACCACAGAATGTGACCTTGATCAGGTACAGCACATCATAATCCAATGTGACCACAGGTGAATGGTCAATGCATTATCACTGACTATATTCTCAGGTATAGATATCATATTGAAAGAAAGTATCTGTCAGTGGGTGGTCATGTTGCCCTAACAACCTTTATAACGGCCACTAAATTTGTTTATACCTTTAACAAGGGACAGGTCATTACCACATGACCAGCTGTATGCCTGCTATTTAAATTACCCCTTAGCTGCTGGTGTGGGGAACACACAGTAGGCCCCTGGGAGGAGGGATGTTACGTCCATGTATGTGTAAACCGACATTTTTGTGATTTTTTTTCTGCAGACTATTATGATAGTTGGAATAATTTTCACGTAATGCGGTTTATAATGATTTTTTTTATCAACAATTCGTTTCAAAAAATATATATTCCGTAAAATTTTCGACCGAACGTTTCACAAACGCTTTTTAAATGGAAAAATGTAGACGCAAGTGCTACGGAAACGATACGGAAGTGCTACGGAAACGCTACGCAAGTGCTACGGAAATGCTACGAGAATGGTACGGAAGAAAAACGGAAATGCTACGCAAGTGAGTGATACGCAAGTGCTACGCAAACGGTACGGAAATGCTACGCAAACGGTACGCTAAATGTGGAACAGCGAACGAGTACGGGTTCTGTAGATAAGCTCTAATTAAAAGAAAGAAAAAGGCATGTTTCATTTATATTTATTTCTTTAAAAGAATACATATTTTTTTTTATTAAAAACATCAGTTACGGCAAACGTGTGCATTAAAATTGGCACCCCTCTTTTCGATTTAATAGATAACCCGTTTCAAGTGTCGTAATGGCTTATTCTAAATCCGGCATGAAACAATTCACTACTACGGTAGGACCCCATTTCTTCCATCGGACTAAGAGTTACGGATGCGCCATAATCTAAGATGTCAATATGGAATATGAGGGTGTCGCAATGGTGTCTTCGTTATGTCGATATATTATCACATTTCCCAAGATAATTTTGACTAAATAGTTAGCACGTAGGTAGGCTTTTAATCTTGTTACGCTAGGTGTGATATCAACTTGCCATCTGTTGATGTGTTATATAAATAAGGTTAGTAAACAAATATGTTCCCGATAGAAATTATCATGTGATATACTAATGCTAATTAGGACTGTTCATCAATGTGCCTCGTTTTGAGTTTCATATGTCGGTTACATAGCGAGGATAAGGGACACTCGGACACATGTAGGTGCTTGCTGTATAGAGGACAACCGATTAAGACAGGTTTACCGACACACGTTTATATCTGAAGATATAATGTACTTCAATTTAAATTTAAATAATAATAATGATAAATTAACTTTCCTTGCCAACGAATCCCATCGGTTAATTGTCCAAATGTACCTCATGCCTACGACGTATAACATCTTTGCCAGTAGGAAAAGTATCAAAGTAAGTTTAGACATGTGCATGGCAGGCAACAGAACAAGACAAAAAATACTTACAAAACACAACCTTATCGACTCTCTGTGTGATTTTATTGATTAGTACAGCAGACTTTTAACTTCCTCATTGGATACTTGTGCGCTTGTGATAGAGCAGACACAAATATCCCGTCGTATACGGTACGCAGTATATGTAGAATGGAGGTGTGTACTATCTGGCTGCTGGGAGTTCTGTGTCTCTTATCAACTTTAATGATTGTCAACACATCAGGTATGATTGGATGTACACTTTCTGTTTAACCTTCATTCTAATAGTAAAACTATGCGTCACGTTGATCTGGACCTACATGTCATAGCACAATCCTGACGTGTTTTACTATGGACACATTGCTGGACACCAGGTAGGGGTAAATATAAAGCCCGTACCTTAGGTTCATGTTTCAAACTTCCGCGTTGCACAGTTGCTGTGACAAATTACCAAACGATATGCATGTATTTCAGGATACGTACATGTAGAAACAGCACATACACAATATACTAGCTTCGTTTCAAATTTTGCCTTGCAATGGTGATTTTTCGCTACTGGTCTTTCTATTGTATTGACATTGATGGAACGATTGATATGATTAACAACACTGTTCGCAATCCAATGGTAATCAAACATTACTCTTTTATTATCGGTATGAACCTATATAATCCACCTACACCTTATATATATATACGTTAACCGAGGGGCTTACTGTCTTTACATCTTAGTAGTATGCTATTATACCTATTTTGTGTTAACGTAACGTATGTGTTTTGTGTTTTGTCGTGTATAATTTGACAACCTCATATTGTCTACTTTGTTAAATTTACTTCCTTGTCCCATGGGTCTCATAAGTAATAACTACTGTATGATCAAATTTGGACACTGGATCCGAACAAGCAAATGTTTGCTGGATGTGTATTACTTAACTATATACATTGTATATGGGCAAAGAAGTAATAATAGCAGTGCAGACACATTGTATTTTCAATTATTCAGGGCGATCCGCCCTTGTTTGAAGACAGAATATGAAAATTTTGATATCACAAAATAAAACAGAGATCAACAGTCACTTTGAGAGTTATACAACAAAAATACATAAGCAAAAGCACAGTATTTTTTTGATATGAAATATGCTACTAAATTACATAGTATTCCCTCGGTAAGCTTGAAACAGAAGGCTAATTATTGTACACAATTAATCTTGATTACGTGAGGTCAAGTTAATTCACACAAAACAATCTTAATAAAATTATTGAGCAAAAAATATATGTTGAAATTGTTGGCGTAAACACGTCTCCCCTAGAGATTACCAATACCACTCTGTATTTAAATCTCCTGTTAAATTGTTTAAATGTACCTATCTGGAAATCAACTTTATTTAACACGAACTGGTTATCATATCATTTCTTCTTTATTATCTTTATTAATTTTTTGTGTTAATTGGCGATGCTTTTCCGTGGAAGACATTGTCTGTGAATTCTTTAAGGCGTTTTTTTGGTGTCGACGAAATTGTTTGTGATGAGTTATGGTAGAAGGCATTGTCGGTACAAATTCAATTCAGTTATCTTTTTTTACTTACTTATACCATGAACAAAAATCTGATTTACAATCATTAGATAGTAACGTTTTGTTGATCCGATCATATTTTGCCACATTTCCAATCTTTTACCACAGTTTACTACCTAATTGAGTGGCAGTGACCTCGTCTGCCATTTTGATTTACACAGATACCCGTCTCTCGCAGTTTTCTTCACGCCGTGCTTGCACGAACAACTGCGGCTATATATTTTCTCACATGCTGAGTTAACATTTTTTTTATTTATTTACTTGATCTCACGTCTTCAAGATGATTATTTAACCATAACAAGCCTTTGGTTACAAGCTACCCAAGATCATATGCACTGACCTAAGCATATTTCATGATTATTATCTTTTGTCTTTGCGCTTTTGTTTTTTTAAATGATTTGTTTTATTAACATAGGCATTTTATTATGAACTTAAAACGGAGAAGACATCTCGATAATTATTGACGTCCAGTTGTTTTAAAGATGATCAAGAAGGAAAAAATTGCAGTTTCAATTAAAAGTCTAACATAACATAACAAATTGGTCAAACGGTCAAACCATCACTATAATCACACAGTCCTGATTCTTTTTTCCACTTAATTTGTTGGTTTATTTGATACATTTGATCAATATCCGTTCTCCATTCATTTCTGCTCATCGTTTGTGTCTTTTAATACTTGATTTTACCATCAACACATTTACATATTGATGACCGTGCAACGCTGATAATTGTGACAGTTATAAGTACTTTAGATCCGTAACATATACATTAATGTTTGTTTGTTAACAGTTAACACCAGTCGTGAACCAAATGTCAAAAACACCACTCAAAGTTCATCCTACAGTGCTGCATATCCTAGTGGTAAGGCAGTAGATGGCTGTAGAACACAAATTTTCGACCGCAACAATTGTTGTTTACATACTAAGGAAGATCAAAAGGAGGCATGGTGGCAAGTATATCTAGAGGGACTGATCGTTATGGAATACATCAAAATATACTACAGAGGTGAATAATCAAATCAACAATACAACTATATATATACTATTTCAGTAACTTTAGATTGGTGCTGTAGTGTATAAATGCATATCGGTTAAGGCTACTAATGTAACCATATCCTTGCTTAATGCTATTTTCTTTCGGTGGTTTCTACTACTTATTACCAAATTTGCTGCCCCCATAAGAAACGTGGTACCTCTGTGTATCTGGTGGTGCCCCGTATATATCCGTGTTTATGTGACACGGTGGTTGTTACGAGGTCGGTAACTCGGGAGTAAACAACGAAATCCGTTAAAATATTCACAATCAAACTAGGTGTTTTTTTGATACAGAGACAACTGGATTTAGATATAAATATTGCACACAACAAAATGGTTAGACCTACACCGAGAATGGCACAAACAGCACGGATGACATCATACGACATAACAATATATAAATCCCAATGCATTGTACTTACAATTACGTATAATGTTTACAATAAATATGTCAATAGATGAGTTGTAAGTTTTTCGATATTTTTGTAATGCTGTCCATCAACTCTATATTCTTGACTAATGTTTCTTCGGTCCAACAGGTTGTATCTCCGCACCACAGGTTTTCATAACACTGTTGTTTATTAACGACGGACTGTTGTGTATACATGAAATAGTGGTATTGTAAACCTCAAGTGCTCTGATTCGGTTTTCTGTGTATACGTAAACACACGAAACCGGTCGATACATCTGTATACAATTCTGTCCGTGTACCTAGTATGATACAGTGACTCTTTGTTAGACACAAATTGAATAAGAAATATAACTGATAATAATAACCAACAACTCGTTACACATGCTTTGATGTGAAATATCAATTTAATGGAAAGTTACAGAAACATAACCGACAGAGGGTTAAATATATTTTTTTCATTTAGATAAATAGACATAGTTATTACATGTACCCAGTCTTAAGAATTCAGAAAAAAATGTAACTGAAAAATATTTCTGTATTTTTGGGGAATTATTTTGTTACTCTCCATCAATTAATATAGGCCATGATTGGCCACGGGGCAATATCAATTCAACGAATGTTTACTACATGTAAATAATACTCTTAACTTTTTGTTTCTTTGACTGAAAAAATACTTGTTTTCTAGATATTGATACATTAATGCAGTCAACATGATTCCGGGATTCTCATTGCATAACTATTGCATTGATTTGCCAATGATAGTAGCTCTTATCCTACCTACATACCAAAAGCACGTGTTTTTCACCTGGCATTGTCTGTTTTTGTTAAATGTTTCACGTATTCGAGACAGCCAAGGGCAAATGAAACCATTGTTCACATATGATGCCTTCACTTTAGGATGAACGTATTACACACTTACAACGCCTATCGTTTTTGTTGTTTCTTATTCTTATTTTTATTATTATTCTAACATGATTTTGTGGCCACCTACTCTTCTTTTGTTGGTAGCAGGTTTTCAGATGTGTTTATATTATAAGCTTTCGAATTTGTTGTAGGTCATTGTCAGAAGGCATACACTGCATTATTGAGGCAACATTTGCATTGGTTGAAAATCCAATATGGCCGCAATGACTTTAAAGCAATTGAATACAGTATTCCTGCATTTATATCATTTAATAATGTTCGGGGCCAATTATTTTCTCGTTGCATGTGAATAGAATTTATTACATTTTTTTCAACTTTTTCAACTTTTGGTTTGCAATCAGGTTTGAGAGAAAATATTGAAATGAATTCTCTTTAAAGGTCACACCGGTCAAATTTTTAAAACAATATATTTTTTTTTAAACCAGACTTTTTAAAACGGTTTTAGGAATTTACATTATATTTTGATAGGATTTCAAGGACGCCAGTGCACATATTTCCCCCAGGTAACATTTTGTGTAAAAGTAAAATTTCTGTTTTCGATAGTGGTCAAATTTCAAATGTGCTATTTCAAGGTACATCTAAAGTTCTTTTAGGTCCAGAGTCTTGATATTTGACATTTAATAGGTTCAGGTGGTTGGCTGTAAAGGTTAAGAAAGAGGCCTAGGTACATGATAATTGGCAAGGAGCATTCTGGAACGAAGTGTTTTATTATGGATTCAATAAATTACCTTGATTTTCATTAAATATCACTATAACAGTGATTGCAAAATTCCATCTTGAATTTGTTTACAATTTTGGAATTGATTCATATCAAACTAAAACAAAGCTACGTTAGGTACTATGGTTAACATCATGTGCTTCAAAAAGGGTTAATACAATGAACATACGAATAGGTTTGTGATCAGAGACCAAATCAATCCTAATAATGAGACCCCGTTGAATTGTTACTAAACTGTAATAATTTCTAGTTCGAAAGTATTATTATCCGGCAATGTTCAAAACAAGAACAAGGTAGTATGACATTCCACGGTTTGGTTTGGTTTGTTTGTGTTTTACGTCCTATTAACAGTTATGGTCAGTTAAGAACGTGCCAGGTTTTGTATGGTGGAGGAGAAAAAGCACCGACCTACGGCCAACGAACCCGCGACCCCGTGGTGGAGGGCTAGTGGTAGAAGAAAATTATACTGAGAATGGACTTACGTTGGGTAAACACGTCCTCTGCATGGTGGTAGCGTACTTGATTTATAAGTGTTCCCTTAATGTGAATGAAAGGGAGCAGAGCAAATCGGATGTGTGGTAAGAATATATTTGGGGACAAGGAAGAGTAGGAGAAATCAAAAACAGAACAGTTATATATTTTTTTCATTTTTGTGTAGGGGAGGGGCGGGGTGCATTTTAAGACCAGAAATTGGACCGCCACTTTTCTCAGTAAGAATAAGTTGTATGACTTAGGTCCGTCCCAGCCTGGTGACTTGCTCAAAAAGGTAAAAAGGGAAAAGAAATGAAACATATTTTTTTACTCAGGAGTTTTCTGCATCAGTACGCCTGTTACGGAACATGACGTTTTTTACCGCCGGCATATACTTTTTTTTCTTAATCATCGACTTGCAGGGGTGTTAAAATACAATAAAAAGTGTGAAACGTTTCACTGTTAAAAACACAATCCGCATTTCCTCGAGCGAATTTTCCTGGTGAAAACGCGAAAATAACCCAGCGTGAATTCAAGGCTATGAACAGAATATAAGTATAAGCACAAGTATAGATTCTTTTTTATCAAATTTAGATGAAGGGGACGAGCAAAGAAAACGATTTGGTGGCTATCAAATATACCAGTCGAACACGTCGGATTGGCGGAACGGTTACCTTTGCCATAAAGACACAACATCAACGTTGGCCGATTTGTCATTGACTCCCAATATCACATGTACAGGTAGCGCCCAGTACCTGACGATATACAGCGACAGACGGTCAGGAGGTCTAGCGTGGTACTCTACAAACGCTTATCTCGAGCTTTGCGAGGTAGAAGTTTACGGTACGTAAATTGAATATTTAACATTACGACATTTTGTTATTCTTGTGTGTATTTGGCTTTGTTTGTGTTAACACAAATCGATACAATTGATTTTTGAAAGTGGTTGAACGGATAAAGGAACCTTGATAATTCGTGTCCTTGGTCAAGAGAAATATTAATGAAGATCACTATTTAAGAAATAGGGATAATTATGCTTACATCGTTGCAATTCACTTAATTACAGACTGTATGTCTTCTATTTCAAAAATTAATGTTTAACATTCGTTATTTCCTATGACTTCGCGTGTCGGCGCATTAAACTATATTTTGTTGCAATCGTGAAGTTAGTAATGTTTTTGTGCATCATTATAAGGTTGCAGATGATGTTAAATGAGAAGGAATTTGTACAGTCAAGGGATCTGTCCAGCAATAGGACAATTGAAATTGGTTAAATATGTTTTAGCATGTTTTTAATGTAAACAGAAGTGCTTATGAGACAAACTCGCATGCTTATATATTTCAGGTTGTCCACTTGGGAAATATGGTGATAAATGTGATCCAGATTGTGATGTAGGGTGTGCCAATAGCCTGTGTGATCCAGTGACAGGAAAATGTGCATGTAATTATATATATTTTAAGATATTAATAATCAGTGGAACAAATAATACAACATGCCAGTTGAACGAGAGAAAACAAATCAGTGTATCATTCATTTTTTTATTAACGAGAACCATTGCGATAAACGTAATTTAAGTATCAGAAAGAAGTGTAGATCGTCATCATAACCTGATTCAAACTGTGGTGTTTTGTCTTTACTTTGGCGTCGTATAGGCTTTCGGATGATTCAACATATGATAAGCATTCTTCAATTTACATTTCTACGTATTATATATATCCCCTATAGAATGTTAACATCTTTGTGGACAATGCATCTAGTAAATATATACATAGTGTACATGTTTCATTTAATTTTAATTGGTGCTGATAGATACTTTCGGTCTGGATCTTTATACATAGAATGCCCCTCAAATTGTTATGATAACGCATGCAATGTAGAATCCGGTGTTTGTTCCGGTATGTGATTCGTTGTATTTCAGTTTAAATCACCAGTCATATGAAATTCATTTTTTTTTTACATTTTTTGTTGATACACATTCTTGTCATACAATATATTGCATTCGATGTTAGGACAACAGTCATTTTAATTTTATAATGGTACGAATTCTAAGGTTTTTGTTGCAAATATATATTAATCAGCTTAATGATATAATGTTATGATTACTTTCTTTTATCACAAATTGATAAGATTCGGTTCACAATACACAATTTATCTTGCTTAGTGTTATTTCGAAATACAGTCAAATTCTCAGCGACAATAAAGGACCTAAAACTTAGATAAGGAAAAAGTAGCTTCTTACCATTTTTTTCGGATTCTGACTTGTTCTTTGTGATTTTCCACGAAAGCGTGTATTCCCGTGTATTATGGCAGCCATTGTAATGTGATCTGTCCGTTCAACTGTAAAGACAAACGATGTATGCAAAGCAATGGAGAGTGTGAAGGTATGTATCAGTGTAAAATATGGAAAACGTGTATAGAAATGTTTTATATAAGGATTAGTTAGGAAATTAATTGTTATTCATATATTGTAATTGTCATGTTAACATAGACAATTCAGATCAATTTTCATAAAAATAACTCCACCTTACTGATAAATATCTTTTTTTAATTTGTTTATGACGTCTAATGAATGAAAATCAAAAGGATATGCAAATTATAATCATGGTGTAGAATTTGCAGCCCTACAACTGAGGGAAAATATATAGTTCACAGCAATTGTCGTTTTTGAAGGTTTTCGGTAAAATTAACCTAATCTCTGCGAATCAAGATCGGTAATCTAGAACGTGATAAATTATGTAGAAAGAAAAATCGTATGACATAACAACACATTCCGGTGGTAGTACGCAACAAACTTCACAACATGATTGTTAAATACTGTATCAGGTCCGATTATGATTTGGTGATGGTATATTACCCGATCATCAAAATGAAAATTAAAATATATCAAATTGAAGTAATATTGCGTTGAAAAACAAAAGGATACATAATATATGTTTTAACATGCATACAATACATGGTTGTTCCATGTGATAGATTTGATTTGTATATTAATATGTTGGTGAAATGTCAATATGAAACTAAATAAAGTTATTTTTCATTTTCCAATGACCAGACTGTGAGGATGGATTCTTCAGATCGTCCTGTGATAACTGCTCTGTTGGTTGTACCAATCATGTCTGTGACAAAGTATCCGGAAATTGTAGTCGTAAGTATTTAAAAAACAACACCTGATCTACTCACTGATGACTTATATTTCAATATATTTCATTATCTATTTTCCTGAGTTAACAACTGGTGCTTCAATTGTCAATAAACTCATATTGTCAGTATATATATTTTTTTTATTTTCGTATTCATCATTAGTTTAAATTGCAATCAAGAAAAACCTTCAACCGTTTTAGAAGTTTATAGGATATATAACACTGGCGCTGTTATTGCTTCAAATGTCCAAAACAAATTGAAGTCGAAACAAGTCATCTGTTATGCCCTCTTTCTTTCAAACCTTGGTAAGGGATGACT
>JAUMHH010161959.1:5364-17471 GCA_032359455.1 Chlamys rubida | reverse complement strand
CTTACAACTTTTCACTGTGTGCCAGAGGATCGCATCATATTCTGCAAATCATTTATAACCACCCACTGTTTGCCCTCTCCTGAAATAATCCTTGCCCGATTAATTTTATTCACAGGGGTCAAATATGTTAAAATCTTTTAAAAACTTCTTCTGAATAACCAAGAGGCCTAGGATGATGGTATTTCGCCAGTAACATGCTGGGATAAAGGGCTACCAAGTTTGTTTAGATGAATGACCTTCATTCATTTTCAAGGTCACAGGAGTCAAACATGTTTAAAACCTTCAAACAACTTCCTCTGAATAACCAAGAGGCCTAGGGTGATGATATTTGATTAGTAACATGCTGTGATAAAAGGGCTACCAAGTTTGTTCAAATAAATGACCTCGACTTATATTCAAGGTCACAGGGGTCAAGTATGTTTAAAACCTTCAAACAACTTCTTCTGAATAACCAAGAGGCATGGTTGGCCAGTAACATGCTGTGATAAAGGGCTACCAAGTTTGTTCAAATGAATGACCTTGACTTATATTCAAGGCCACAGGGGTCAAATATGTTTAAAACAACTCCTTCTGAATAACCGAGAGGCCTAGGGTGATGATATTTGGCCATGCAGTTACATGCTGGGATGAAGGGCTACCAAGTTTGTTCAAATGAATCACCTTCACCTATTTACAAGGTCACAAGTGTCAAATATTTTGAAATCTTTAAACAACTTCTGAATAATGTAAAGGTCCAGGGTAATGATATTTGGCCAGAAGCATGCTGGTATGAAAGGCTATAAAGTCTGTTCAACTTTATGTCCTTGTTGGACTTTCAAAGTCACATGTGTCACATGTTTAAATCTTTTAATAGATTATTTTGAATCAAACACTGGTATTTTGCCTGTAGCTTTATTTTAGTCCACTTTTAAGATAACAAGTGTAAGATTAATACCAGGTGAGCGATTCAGGCCCATTGGGCCTCTTGTTTTAAAATAAGTGATATAAGTGACCAGTGATCAATCTACAACTAGTTTGTATGGGCCTTTTTCCACTGTATGGTTAAAAGACATGGGTCCCACCATGTTAAATTTCAGTATTTTCAGAAATTGTATTGGTCAAATAAAAATTCTATGGGTACAGGACCCAGGACTCGCATGTAGATTTATTACTGAGTGACTTATATTAAGACTTCAGGGGTCAAATATGTGTTACAGTCAAATTCTTTAGAAAAATTGGAAAGCCTGGAGTTATGATATTTGATCATTAGCTTGAATAACTTCAATTCACTTTCAATGTCACAGGGATCCAGTGTGTTTAAATGTTTGAACAAATTCTTAATAGCCAAGTTTCAATAAATTTGACCTGGTTCCTCTTGAAGATCATAGATGCAACATGAATAAAAGGTGAGCTATACAGGCCCAGTGTATCTCTTATTTTTATCCCCCGCTTTCATCGAAACGGGGGATATTAATTTGGGTTTGTCCGTCCGTCTGTCAGTCTGTCTGTCTGTCACACTTCGTTTCCATGCAATAACTGCAACAAATGTCAACCGATTTTCTTCAAAT
Organism: Chlamys rubida; assembly: GCA_032359455.1. Lineage (NCBI taxonomy): Eukaryota > Metazoa > Mollusca > Bivalvia > Pectinida > Pectinidae > Chlamys > Chlamys rubida. The sequence continues at coordinate 15,924 of JAUMHH010161959.1, read as the reverse complement.
GTGGTAACAGGGTTAAATGCCTTAAGGGCTCGGCCAAGTTTATTGGTCACTTTCAGTGGACTTTATTTGGCGGAGTTATGGCCCCTTGAATAACAAAAAACATAATTGTCTGCCCTTTTACGTGCAATAACTGCCACAAATGTTAACCGATTTGCTTCAAACTTGGTACCAGGGTTCAACACATTAAGGGCTCGACCAAGCTTGATGACCATTCTCAGCAGACTTTATTTGGCAGAGTTATGGCCCCTTGAATAACGAAAAACGTCATTATGTGCTGTTTCTGTTCTTTAACTCTCGCAATTATTATCTGATTTTCTTCAAACTTAGTAACAGGGTTCAACGCATTAAGGGCTCGGCCAAGTTTGACAACCACTTTAATCGGACTCCATTCGGCAGAGTCATTATCTGCAGTTTCCGCTTAATAACTCTAGCAAATATAAGATAACTTTTTTTTTCTTTGCGTTTCAAGCTATACATTTTGTCTCAACAACACGATACTCACATGTTTAAACCTAACCTCAATAATGTTTACCTACAATATGTACTGAAAGCGGGGGATATAAATTCCACGAATTTGCTTGTTATTATTATTTTCAGCACTACATGTGAACATGTGACACACGTGATATTTTCTGTCAAATCTGAGAAAGTATTCCGTCAAGAACGATGTACACTACCGACACTTCGAACTAATAACACAACATGTGGTAGTTCAATAACATTTATTAATAGTATAACAATAGTTGGATTGAATTGTAAACGCAACACCCAATAAATAATATAATACAATGTAACAACAAAATAAAGAGCCTGCCAAGGCTACATCAATACATTTCACTGGTCCAGTTCTACTACTGTATGTGACAAACACATCAACTAGGCCATTGTTTTAATGGCGTTCCTTATATACTACTTGTATTTAAGCCGGTACAGTAAGGAAACCAGAATGGCGTCATTTGGATATATTCTCCGTAGTAGATACAAATGTGTACGTGAGCGCAAAAGTGCCACATCTATCAACACATTATATAAATGTGAGCCCACACATAAATACTAACATCTGTATATCAAATACATACATATACCCAGAAATAAATACACACACACACACGCATACACACTTTCGTGTATATCAAACATATATAAATACACACACACGCATACACACTTTCGTGTATATCAAACATATATAAATACATAAATATATAAAAAGAACAAGGTCGTTCCAAATTTTTTACAAATAATACTGCCAACACTCTCACAACATTTGAAGGATTTTTTTATACAGTTGTGACCACAATAAATGAGACATTCAGCTTGTCGAGGACGACCCCTACGAGCAGTGCACTATGCTATAGGAAAGGCAGTGGTATAACCTAACATCAGTATGAGTGGTAAACCACCAATAAAGCTATTTCAAGCGTTTGGGACTCCTGTCAGATTTTGTTTGGATTTCGTATTATCTCTTTGTGACTATTAAACGCTTTGCCCGTCATAGCTCATCCTGTGTGTTGGGGTATCAGTACTACCACGAGATTATACCCAGCATTGAATGGCCTGCCAATAAGCACTCCAGCAGAATCTTTGATATACAAAGCAATTAATGGTAACAATTTTAACGTCCTTCCAGTTAGTCATGGCTTTTAACCATGTAAAGTCGTAAACGAACGAAAATACAGTTTCCTTTGGATGCAGCTGAGGAAAAACGTTTCACTTTCCTTCTTAACGTTAGAAATGTTACCAACAAACAGGATTTCTTTGGTTTAAAATTCTTCTTGTTTTTCATCACTTGCTCATTTGCCATTTTTGGTCTGTGACTCCAACTTCGTATTTAGTTCATTGTCAATTTCAGCCATTAACTTAGTTGAAAATATTTTGATGAACCTGCAAGAAATTAAATAAGAGCAAAATAACTTCATGAAATTTACTGCAATAAGCATGGATACTTTTTTTTATTTCCGAATCAATGAAAACTATTCTATAATCTATAACTGAAATTTGCTGATACAAATTTAATCGTAAGCTTTTCTTTAAATATCGCTTTTTTCATTCAACGCGCAGACACAATCACATGTGATGCATATACATAGAAATAAACTGATGTTGTAAACACACTTTAACTATCTGGATATTACATATACTTTTGAATTATATGGAATTTCACCATAACAGGGATGAGTAGAGTTTTGGAAAGCGAGGTCCAATGGTCAAATTTTAAGTGAAGGTTATATTGCCACTTACCATTTAAAAGTGTCGGGGAAATACTGGTTAATATAGAGGGAGACGAGACCGGAAGTTGTCGAGATCCACGCCTCATCACAACGGTTTGCAATGGCCACAGCCATTAGTCGAGCACACCTTGTGGAGGACATTCTGTGTTTATGGGGATCCATTCTACCTTGTAAAATCTGAATAAAAACGTAACGGAAATAAGACAATAATCAACAATAACAACACCAGCTGAAAAGGAAACATTAGTTTTTAAAATATAATTTTATTCCATAAATCAAAACATATCACGATAAACACAATTAAAAAGTTATTTATTCGGTTTACTCAATAGTATAGTAATAAAAGCGATATCGTCTGGATGCAAATTTCGGTACACTGATATGGAAATCTTGTTTGTCACTTACCTCCCCTTCTTTTTCTTTTAAAGCGTCCTGTAAGAGGTTGGTGTAAATTGGTCCGGGGCAAACGGAAGTGACGGCTATATTCTTACTGTATACTTCCGGTCTTAGCGAATCAAACCAGCCCTAGATAAAAAAAAATGTTTGATGATAAGCCATTAGAAAATAATTACCATGCATATTTCTATCTCGAGTATATGGTTTTTACGTAATTTAGTTCAAGTTCCTGTCAATTTAATTTATTTTAAAATTTGTGTTAAATAAAGAGAGCTGCTTAATAATGATGGGATATTTGCTTTCCAAACCTTAAACAAATACCAATCTGGTTAATTGTTTACTCTACGCGTTTTGTAACTCTGTAATTCGATGACAACGCTCTATGTTCCAAAGGAACTTAACTGTGTGGTGTATTGTGTGAGAGCGGATTAGGTAGAGTTAGGGAAATCTGAACCTAGTGTCGATAGATGAAAGCAATTCTGCATATGGATAGGTCTCATTAGGATCAATGTAAAAGTTTTACTTCAATCGCCGGTCATACAATACCGTTTTCCCGTAAGTGATAACTCAAATTGACTTTAACATTAATTTATTATGTAATGAGTCTCCTGTTGTTTCGTAAGTGACATACCTTTTATCACCTGGTCATAATTTTAGACTTATACTCCTCAGAGGTTAGCATACATGTGAGGCATTCAAATAATTCATTCAACCTTTCAGGGTATATTTAATGCATCATCGCATTTCGAAGAGTACGACAGTATTGGGAGTTTGAAGCAAAAGTAATAAAAGCTAGCATCGATTCGTTCTATATGTATAACTACTCAAGTATCTAGATATAGTTAGGTCAATATATATCAAACCCTCATATCACCAGCGGTACTCTGTAAAACATCCTTCGGGTAAGTCATTACTTGCTGAGCAATCAGATCGTGTATTAATCTATCAGTATTTGTACAGATATACGTAAATATATTACTTTGACGACTTATAGGTGCATACATTGTTGTTCTTACCTGAAGCGCATGTTTTGAACCGAAATATGACCCAGCATACAACGCAGCACCTGAAAACACCAAACATTTAATTAGAAATGCCTTTTTACTCCAGACAGGATGCAAACTTGGTATTCTAAAGAATGGGTTGGTTTTGTCCTTCACATCTCGATGATTCACGTGAAATTATTAGATCGTTAAATAAACTACGTCATACACCAGTATGAAGGAGTATTGAACGTCAAGCTACCGAGGTAAAGGCTAACCGTACACGTATTACCTATCTCATATAGGACACTGTGTTATAACCAAACAGGCAACCACATATACGTATTACCTATCTCATATAGGACACTATGTTATAACCAAACAGGCAACCACATATACGTATGACACCTACTGTTATTATGACTATGTATGTGATCTCTAGGAGTCACTTAACACTAGAACACGTGACTTTTATCGAATTGGGAATGTCAGAGTCGTTTGGTGCATTGTAAAAGTTTTATAGATCAGAGATCAATTTTAAAAGAAACATACTTTTTCAAGATTATTTTAACTGCCGAATACTTTTTTCAAGTTCGATATCAAATTTATCCCTAAGCAAACTGCATGAATACATTTGGTTGGAATAACAATACTATCCAGTTGAAGTTAGGTTTCATAAACTTACCCAGTTTTCCAGCCACACTGCTGGTAACAACAATATGACCCTCGTTCCTGGACATCATATGGGGCAGAACGGCTCGTGTTAGGGAGACTGGTCCTAGCACATTGACCGCTAACAGCTCCTGGTCTACAGCCAGGCATGTAGTTGTCCACTCTCCCTTGTTAGTGCGCCCCGCGTTGTTGATCAATATGTCTATCTGAAATAGTGAGGGAAAAACCCGATTCTATTTACGTATGTATTACAAAACTCCAACGCAAAACGAACAGATCTATACCATTATGATAAAATTCTTTTTTTTTCCAAGACATTTTCTTTAGATATAAAATAACACAAATCATCATGCTCTAATTATTACATTAAATTGGCACTGATATATTGTTACGTTTTCCAGTTTTTAAGTTATAACGACGGGCTTAATTAGCAACTTCTTCCCTTCACAGGGCTCTTCCATGATTTATATATTTGTGTTTATAATTACATGCATTCATGTATGACCAATTAGTATCCATAATTGATCAGTGTAAGTTGTCAGCTAAGCAAATCGTACCACTAGATGTAGCTTTGGGGTGGGCGTTGGCACTGTAAACATGCATAGCTTACTGAGATTAACTCGTGAAGACTTTGATGTGGAGGTAATGCACACCAAACGTACAAAAGAAGTTAGTTCATTCATAAATATGTCCGCGATAAAAAAAGGGCATTAGGCTTTATCACCTATAAATGATATTTCCTCCATTAACTAAATAAAGAAGTTATTCCATAACTCAGTGACGCACCACTAGTCTTTACAGCAACTTAACTAGGTCACATAGGATTTTAAAGTGTACATAAATAGCATTATTATTCTGAAAATTATGTTAAGTTGTATATACATATACACATTCCTTTCCCTAGTTTAGTTTAGTGCCGTCGATGCAGTGTGAGCAGCAGCCACACTTTTGTTACCAGTTACTTGCACTAACTCCATATCAGATTTTGACTTTATATTAACAGATTCCACGAATGTTTCGAAATGTACAATATACAAATGTCATTTTGCTGAATGCATGTGTTCATATGTCAGTTGAAAAACCCCACTGATAGAGGAGGCAATGTATATGATGAGTTTATAACGACACATGGATCATCTGGCGTGTAGCACTGAAATTTTCGAAAAGGCTTTATTTTGCACATCATCGAACCCCGACACCGAACAAACCATTGCTGATTTCTATCAAAGGTGTTGCGCGGAATCTTAATTAATGTCAAGAAAGTTTGACCTCACGAATTTTCATCGTATCCACATTCCACCGCAGTATGTTAATGAATTCCAACTGACATCGTACCCGAGAATATCAAATTCAACAACAAATTCCTAAATGTAGTGTATAGAAATACCTCATTAATTATATGATGATTTAAAAAATATATTTCAATGGTGTTTAATTCTAAATAATGAAAATTATATGTGATGAAGTACAACTAATTGAAGATAAATGTTCAAAAGAGAAGCAACTAGCACTGTTTGAAGAGTAATCAGTTTTCCGCTATTTCGGAATTTGAATTTGAAAGCAACGACTGCAGCAATAAATTAAACTGTTCCCGTTTTACATCGAAAAGCTAATCCTTAAGTTTAAAAAGTACCCCTGTTGATCACAAGTTTGATCTTTAGTGACGTAATCGTTGAGTGTATGATGAAGTGATCTTTAGTGACCTAATCGTTGAGTATATGATGAAGTGATCTTTAGTGACGTAATCGTTGAGTGTATGATGAAGTGATCTTTAGTGACCTAATCGTTGAGTGTATGATGAAGTGATCTTTAGTGACGTAATCGTTGAGTGTATGATGAAGTGATCTTTAGTGACGTAATCGTTGAGTGTATGATGAAGTGACCTTTAGTGACCTAATCGTTGAGTGTATGATGAAGTGACCTTTAGTGACGTAATCGTTGAGTGTATGATGAAGACAAAAGGTCAGTTTGTTGCATCACTAGTTATATCACGTGCGGCGATTAGAAGCTTATTGTAATACGAAACTTAATAATATCCTCACCTTTTGAAACGTCTTAAGCACTTGTTGAACAGCAGATTCGTGTTCCGAGTACTCCTTGATGTCCAGTTTTAAAACCAACACATCCTCTTGACTGAGACCACCAACACCTAAAAGTGACAATAACAAATCACTACAAGGATGCTAGCTATCGAAGTGGACAATAAACACTACAGACGTTTTGGTCTTGTCAAAATTATAAGGTTGAAAAAGTTCAACGGAAATGCAAACAATAAAGTTCGACTATATGAAGAAAACACTTACGGATGCATTCCATTTTGACACGTTCGAGTTCTTTTTCCCGCCTTGCCGATAATACAAGACGACATCGTGCACGTGCCATTTCGTAGGCCAGAGCTTCGCCGATCCCACTGGATGCGCCAGTGATCCACACCACTTTCTCAGTCAAACACTCTAAACACAATAACAGCTAATTAAATGTCCGATCTTCTCAAAATAATGTAATATCACATTGTTCAACTTCGAACATGAAAACGATATTTAGATATATTTTATGACATTTTCATAATATATATATTGAAAACATTCTGCAAACATTTAGACGTATTTCCAGGGATTCACCTTCCACCTATCAATAACCATGTTACAGCAAATTAAAAATATATATATACAAACAATCAAGGCACCAGGTATATATAAATGGATACATTTAGAATACAGAATGTTATGAAATACACTTTTCGTTGAATTGTTTCAATTCTCCCTGCGAGGTACAAGAATGAAATAAACCCGACAATAAAACGACTAAATGCTTCTAGACAATACCTAGATATTAAAGTGACATCCTTTACATTTTGAGATCGGTTCACACATACCTGGAGATTTGCCGAATCTTTCCATCAGTTGAAGTAATATATCGCTGTCCCCCGACAAGATCATTAGGAGACAAAACACAACGAACAATGCGACCAGTCCGTTCACCAGATAGAGCCAGTCCATTACCAGATGGCCAGAATAACAGGTCGGATAGGATGTAGTTGCAGCTAAGTTAGTGACGTTGAAATTCTGTGAAGATAAAAATCCCGATTAATCGATAATGTCCGTGCAGATAACGAGGAGAGAGCAGTTTAAGTAAAGACTAAATGCACTCTGCGGTTGGATTTCTACACGATTTCCTGACGGAGTCCTGCACATGAAGTGTCTCGTTTTCGTTGTCCATAAAATATGTGCGTCATAATATGAGACACTACTTTATCTGTTTCCGAGAAATGCAGGGATTATGCTAATGATTAAGACAATAAGAGGCTGATACTATACGATGTTAAAGTAAGCGCTTTTTGTTACATATATACTTACCATGGATGGTTTTATTCTTTTGGCGATTACTTTTCATTCCCTTAATATATTTCTAGAATGCACGATGCACACTGACTAATTGAAATCATAATATATCACTGCACCGGTGTATAAACAGTACCCCGCTCAACCGCTCACTGAAGTTTGAATGCTTAACGTTAAACCTGACAGCTCACTGCTCGGTACGAACACGGATCGTATTAGAATAACGACATTCCCCTTACTGATTTGTTACCCGGCCTGTCACTGATTCACTCCACCGCTGCCCACCATCCCAATCTAATAGTATAGTACCTTATAGTACCGTCTAATTTCATGAGGTTTATATACATATTAAATGAACATTTATTTCGTCTATCACGGGCATGCTTGAGTGAACAAACTTATAGTCTCTTTCAACCTTTAACATTGTATGCTGCATTTGAGAGAAAATCTCATCGACGGCTAAATATTTTAAGTGAAAAATGTAAGTGATAAGGGTTTTGAGCGAGGATTCCTTTCTTCTACCTTAGCGAATATAATGACGACGGGATGGAAATGTTACGCACTTCTCCTTAAGTAAGGTGCACTTGCTTTCATCTATAAAAAAATTGTCGAATTGGATGAAAAAGCCCAGTTGATAGCCAAAAGGTACAATATTAAGTTTTAAGAGTTTAAGTTAAGGGCAAAGAGGGCAGTAAAGGGCATATAGTGAAGAATTGGGGATTTTTTTTCAGCATTTCTGTTTTCAAGCTTTTCAAAGTAACGATGCCGTGAGAGTATACTCGTCAAAATAAACACCATAAGAAAATAAATAAATTTCTTTCAACCTTGATAACGCCTTTTTATTAAAATTAAAATTGAAGAGAAAATGTTATATTGTATCGGCAGCTTAAGAGCACACACAAGTAATAAGAAACAGTTTTTGAGTCTGCATGCAAAGCTTACCTATATATTCTTATATTATGAAGATTTGTGTATAAACAATAATTATCTTAAATTCTCATTCCACATATTTTGACGTCTTTCATCTTTGGTTATACGGTACCATTTTTTATGTTTTTAAATTGCTGATCCCAATGAAGATATTTCTGCTGCCTCGGTGATTAACTTTTTGTCCACACCGCACAAACTAAGAATGTTTAAACATTGATAACAGTACAGCCGCATTGACCAGACGAGTGTGTTTAAGTCGGTCCACTTTGTATCAACAGGCGTGGTTGGTTGTCACGTTATTTACAATAATTACAAAAATACTCACCTCGAACTTGAGTTTTGACGAATTTAAATTGCTTACTTTAATCATTAAAAAAACCATCAATGAACACATTTTTTGTGTACTGGCGCTGTGATGTATGTTAGTTATACATATATTTTATGAGATCAAAATAAGTTGAAACATGCATTAAACATTAACAAAACCTGAAACTTAATATTTTATAAGTACTAACCGATATGATTTGACTGGTAACAGTAGCCATCGTATGGGTAACAACACACCAGTATCAAACGGGTCCTGTGACAGTTGTGAAAGTCTGAACTGCTGTATCTTTATATATAGGACACGTGTTCTGGGTTAACAACTTCACAGGTCAGTAAACAGAACTGTTCGTGTACTCCATATTTATATTTCCATGCCTGGTATTTCAACAATAATTTTTGTGGTTTCTTTCAAGTGCAAAACTTGATTATATTCTGAACGAATTTTGACTTGCTGTATTATTTTATTTTTCAGTGAATAATACAGCCTGCATGGCATTTATCGCTTTTTATAAAGTGAAGATTAAAGTCAAGAAATTATTATGTACATATATTTTGATACCAGTAACAAGCATTATCATGATGTTGGCTTAGAGTCATTCGGAAATAAGCGAGACTCTCAGCGATCCATTAGGTTAACAGCAAGCATAAATGTAATCTCAAATATCTCTTCCATTCATCATAGATTAATAATAAACAAATATTTTGAAAAATAATAATCATCACTTATTAGTTAAAAAGACTTCTTTTTCGAAAAACGTCAATTTTCCTTCATTTGAATGAATAAAAGCATTCGTTGAGCTGACAATGTGTTCACAACAAAACCTCCCCCGCCAACAATGTCCCTTTATACCGCGGTTAGTGCCCGGTGTTCGTATAAGTGGATGGAAGTGGATGACCGCTCGTGCACGTACGTGCTGACACATCACACTTAAATATATTAACGTACACAACATGTATTTGGACACGAAAACAAATGACGTGATATTATTGTGCTCCTGATGGTATATAAAAATAGCCGGGGAGTCTTTATTGGAATTCCCTTCGTGACGTTGATATGTGACATCTAGGTCATTGTGAATACGTGGCCGCACACATCTGTGATGTAATAAACCTACACAGGCTACCATTGGTGTAACAAACCGGCCTTCCAGTTGGCTATAGTGGCTGGGATGGACTGTGACATGGACTCTCGTCTCGGTCCATTTAGATTGCATATGTTTTATCTTGTCCAATCCTATAGGGGCCGGATATGCATTGTGTATATTCTTAATATGTTATCACGACGAGTGTGTTGAGTAATATATAATAAGTATCCATTAGATAACGTCCAGCGCACATCATCCGACTACAACAGTGGTCTGAGCTGGAATTAATTAACGTCATCACTAAATCACAATGAACGAAGATCGAAATGTATCTTAGAGGGTAGTTATATATAGAGCATGTATATGTCTTGAAATAAAATGCAACTGTTTAAACATTTATCGTGTTACTGAAGTTCATCCGGATTGTCGGATCACAGACTAACAAAGTTTCATTGTTTAATAGAATCGAATAGAATCGGCTGGCAACAACCAACCAACTAACACTTACTGATTGTCTACAACAACCAACCAACTAACACTTACTGATTGTCTACAACAACCAACCAACTAACACTTACTGATTGTCTACAACAAC
>JAUMHH010161948.1:0-13072 GCA_032359455.1 Chlamys rubida | reverse complement strand
AGGGAGGTACCCTCTACTACCCGGGACACTGAAGGAGAGACATACTAATATAGGGAGGTACCCTCTACTACCCGGGACACTGAAGGAGAGACATACTAATATAGGGAGGTACCCTCTACTACCCGGGATACTGAAGGTGAGACAAACCTGTATAGGGAGAGGTATACTCTACTACCCGGGACACTGAAGGGGAGACTAACCTGTATAGTGAGGTAGACTCTACTACCCGGGACACTGAAGGGGAGGCTAACCTGTATAAGGAGGTACCCTCTACTACCCGGGATACTGAAGGAGAGACAAACTAGTATAAGGAGGTTCCTTCTACTACCCGGAATTCTGAATGCAATCACGCCTGAGATCAGTTTGCGAGGAACGAGTCACCCGAGGAGTTCCGAGTGTCTAATATTTGTGTTGGACAATGAACGGGATTTTAACTAGTTTAGGGAGTTAGCGTCTATTTACTTGGACGGACACCAAAGGGGACATGTGTTACTGGCCTCAAGAAGATAATCACATTAATTTAAAATCTTGAAAATAAAGCATAATCGAACATTTTAATGTAAGTTTTGGTATAATGACACGAATCCATTGCCGTCAAACGTCTTATTGATATGGGTGTATAGTTTACAATACTATTTGTGACGTTCGTTCTCGATGTCACATGGCAATTATGTAGGGAATTCTATGATGACTGTGAATGTTTAAATTGTTATATAAATACAAACTTAATTTCACGATGAAAGTGTATGTTCCTTTGATAACAGATTATGGCGGTACAAAATTCACCACAAATGCCCATGATATGCAGTTTTTTTCAAATCAAAGACCCAAGCCTATCAGGCAGAACTCTCAGATCAAACATGTACACCTATCATTTCTTAATTATTTTCACAATTTAATTTAGACTGTCTCCCGAAGGCTCCCTATAACCGTGTACGCCTCCTTTAGGGGCCAGCCTGTCTCACTGTATATGTATATGTTTGTATCACAGGAACTTCAAAGGTAAAACAAGCGTCACATTGACGTTGTTAAAGGTCGTAGTAGCGAGACTAATTGAACACTAAGGTAATTATAATGAGACTAGGATAAATCAGTGACTTTAGTACTACAGATATCAATAAACATATATAGACCGTGAAACTATGTAATAAAACGATTTTTAGTGTAATTATTTTTCTAATTAATTTCGATTCATAAATGAAGAGTGCTTTCAGGGGAGGTAAATGGATCATCGTAAGACTATAGAGAAAAAACAGAAACAGAGATCATGTGTTAACAATATAGTCCATTTGTTGGTATAGCTTTGTTAGCCTTCCTTTTTTGATTTGACAAAACATTCACTCAATTTATTGTGAAAAATTAATCCAAATTCATTAATGAACTTGATTTATTAAATCACACAAATTAATAATTAGTACTAGTCAAATGTTTGAGAAAACAAAATAAAGCATAAAACGTTTCATTAAGCTATATAAGTGTCAAGAACGCCAATACATTATATAGTATCTGATTGTTTCGGGGGGAAAGTCTGGGTGTGTGCTATGGATAAATCTTGCCAGTACACTTTAACTCTAAACCGTAGTGTTAGCAGATATCTTTGATCTTTACCTGGCGTTCGGCAGTTATATCAGCTAATAAACAAGAAATCGACGACGTTGTTGTTTACTTGAAGTAATCAGAGTTATGATATTTAAACATGATTTAGTCCATGTTAGGCGTCCATCTGACCTACTTGGCAAGGCGTAATGATATTTGAGTGACAAGGCGGAACACATGCTATCGAGCCACTCCTCTCCATGTCAAACTGTATGACCTTATTTGACCTTGATGTGACCATGACCTACCTGCATTCGGCATGCGTATTTTTCATGAGAGCGTTACCAGGAAGCCGGTATGACCATGTTACCTCGCATACAGAGGCCAGAGCTTAACAGACCATTAATATCAAATATTTCCTCTCTTTGTACTTTGTGGATGCATATTTATAATATAAATAATTAATAATTAATTAATAAGATTAGTGGCATGTCTTTTGTTTCGCAACGAACAATTAACGTCTTATACTCTTTATTTTACACATACACAAAAAAAACCCCAAAAAAACAACTCCTCCCATGTATGGATTCGTTTTGACTCGTAATTAAATTTCAATCAATCATACAGTATACTGTGTCGGAAAGTAAAGATATACAGGTTGAATGGTCATTACCTTAAGATAAATGGTTACTTACATGTTGCTTTCGACCAGGCAGGTTACAACGTAGTGTTGGATTTAGGAGGAACCGGTAGAAACCAGTCTTACCGTAATATTCCGGGAAACTGCCCCGTGGACAGGCAACGCGAGATAACTTACTGCCGTGTGCGATTACAATGTACATTGTATTGTCTGTGTATCGCAACATCTTTTCTTTCTTTCTATCTCTCTTTGCTTGTTTGTTTGTTTGTTTCTTTCTTTCATTCAATCATTGATATTTTACTATTTTATTTTTATCTCTTTCCGGTCTTTCTTGTTTTCTAATCATTTAATTTACTCAATTTCTCCGATGTACTTCTCCTTTTTGTCAGCTATTTCATGAAATTATAAACTCTTTAAATTCCTAATCGGACTATTATAAACGCAATCATGCGACCTTTTGTATCAGAAAGTACAGAAAGGCTTAGGTGTCTAACACTAGTTTCGTTGATATTTACAAATTAATTGAACAATATTTTCAAGTTAAACATTTGGGTAACGCATATAGGGTTTGTAAACCACTGTGATAGCGCATTGCTATTACTGTTATCGATTGTACATATTTTGATAATTGCTCATCACCTCCGCTTCCGGTAAAATTAGCGACTTAACGATTCCTTTGTAATTCTTGACAATTTTTGTACGATAACAAATAAATGAATCATTATTGTTTGAATATCGGTGAACGTAATCTACAGGCATGTCCTCATATTGGACGATATTGCAGTTTGTATTAGGTATTCTTTAATACAAGGTAGATATGTATATTTACATAGAATTATCAGCATGTGCTGTCTATTCATACAAGTTGTAAAACATGAATGAACATTTTTCAGAATATATAAATTGGCGACATTACTGGATCAGATGAATCGTCATTATAAAATGCGGTGGCCATTTTTTTCTCCCAGGGTGTCGGTTACATGGTATAACTTCAAAGTTATATCGAAGTTTACGGAATTGTTTTATATGAACATTACGGGAATTGTAACTAAACACGTTTAACACAAACAAAGCCACCGATCTGTTTCGGTACATGAACTTGAAAAGGTGCTACTATTTTCCGGAAATATTTTGTTTTGGTTCGTAAACCCGGTCCTGTAGTTCAGAGCTGTTCCGTGTTGTAAGTGTATAAAATACAAAGGAACCGTTGAAAAAAATGAGATAACGAATTCTTTAAATTTCTCTTTAGAAGTGAAAACACATTATGTAAAGCACAAGAACAAACGATTTTTTGTAGCGCCTCGGAAGCGTAATTTACGTGAGGGCTGTGAAGCGAGAGGGTGGCGTAGTGATACTAAGTGAGATAACGTTATCAGTCCTGTGGCCTGAGTATGTGGGACAAGTCATTGACTTTCTACTATACGCCATGATACATTAGCGCAATGACACTTAAAACAGGGAAATACAATACTAGGGTTGCCCATGAATTGGGAGTTTGTGTCCTATACACTCGCGATTTCCACAGGTCCTGTTGACGCTTTTGGTTGACACTAAGAAAAATACACCCACTTTATCAAATCCAATCAATATTTTTTTTAATGTTGAGTTGTGGATATTTTTGACCTGACAAGGTACTGTGTAATAGTGATAGGGTGACAAACTAACCACTTCATCACTCGTACACACGGGCATAACACCATTGCTATGTGTCTAACGGCCATTTATTGAGACCGACTTGTCAAAGTGTATGCCATGTTTATCAAAGTGTCAAAAGATAAACTTTAATTTCAATTTGACATAAGAATAATAAAGATAAAAAAATGGTTTGTGTGATTTAAATGATTTTGAATCATTGTGCCACTATACAATGTAGCTACATATAAATGAACTGCTAGGTATGTATAGTTTGGCCAATTAGTCGCTACTGTACTTTTAGCAAATACATTTTACGTAACACTTTCAAATCGCATGTGGAGCAACGCCATTAAAACATTAAAACACTGACCAGTCACATGTTATAAGTGACCGCATAAAATTCTGACCAGTCACATGTTTGGTGACTACATCAAACACTGACCAGTCACATGTTAAATGACCCAATCCAATTCTGACCATTCACGTTATCAATGACCGCATCAAACACTGACCAGTTACATGTTATCATTAGGTGACCGCACAAAACTCTGATCGACCAGTCAAATGTTATAAGTGACCGCGTCAAACTCTGACCAGTCACGTTATAAATGACCGCATCAATTACTGACCAGTCACATATTAAGTGACTATTTCAAACTATGTTAAGTGACCACAGAAACTATAACTACAGGAGTTACGTGTTAAGTGACCAAAATCAAAATGGCATTAGACACGTGATAAGTGAATAAAATAAACTCAAACTAGTTTTGTCTGAAGTAAAAAGACCTAACTTAGACCATTGACGTGCTGAGTGACCACACCGAACTCAGACCAGTGACGTGTACAGTGATCACACCGAACTTAGACCAGTGAATTGTTGAGTGACCACACAAAACTCAGACCAGTGACGTGCTGAGTGACCACACCAAAATCAGACCAGGGACGTACTGAGTCATCACACCTAACTCAGACCATTGACGTGCTGAGTGACCACACCAAACTCAGACCAGTGACGTGCTGAGTGACCACATCAAACTCAGACCATTGACGTGCTGAGTGACCACACCGAACTCAGACCAGTGACATGCTGAGTGACCACACCAAACTCAGACCAGTGACATACTGAGTGACCACACAAAACTCATACAAGTGACGTACTGAGTGACCACACCGAACTCAGACCAGTGACGTGTTGAGTGACCACACCGAACTCAGACCAGTGACATGTTGAGTGACCACACCGAACTCAGACCAGTGACATGCTGAGTGACCACACCAAACTCAGACCAGTGACGTGTTGATTGACCAAACCCAACTCAGACCATTGACGTGTTGAGTGACCAAACCCAACTCAGACCAATGACGTATTGAGTGACCACACTTAACTCAGAAAATAAGGCCATTGTATGGCCAAGCATCGTCACCATGAAACGCATGCCTTATATTTTGTTCAACCAACGTAGTCAATTAGTTTTCACGAGCTTTTTTTTTGTTATTTGTAGTATTCAAACCTTACATGTAGAATGTGTAAAAAATTCAGTACATGTCAATGTATTCAAAGGTTTTACTGGACATCTGCTGAGGACGATTTCTGATGTATTTGTGTTTTGATCTGTCCGGTATCAATATATGTATAGTGTATGTTGTTGCTGATGAACTATTTCTTATTTTCCTACATTTTTTTTCAAAGTTTATTTACATTATCAAAAGGTATCTCTGCTTAACATTCATCATTTGGGGTAAAGGAAACAACTGGCTCACCCATTGTCAGTTTAATGTAACCGGGCGGAATGCTGTGCTGATTGCCTTCGGCATGGTATTTCAGTGAGATAGCACTATAAAGTCGGCGTAACAAACACACACACCTTAACACGTTCAGAGAAACCTGGCAACATTATGACAAACATGCTGTTTATATAAACCTTGAGACATGATCCCTATACTGGAACGGTCATTTTTACCATTCGCGGTTTAAGGCGGACACTTTTCAAAAAAATGACCAGATAACAGCTTACATCTGTGTAAAAACAAACAAAGCGGTTCCGGGTTACACTACCGGAAGTAGATCAAGACCATGTATTTGCCTATCTGGAGGACGGCTAGGGTCATTCCGCATTCCTATACGATACGTGTATCATTGTATAGCCTGCCAGCATGTTAACAGGCTTATCGCTACAGTACGAAACTAATGAGGCGAACAGTCGGCTGGCTTTGTAAGATTTGTTCCTTATTTTACTATCAATTGTTTTTAATTTGATAGTAAACACACCTGGGTAGCTGGTGTATCAGGTTACGTTAGTATACATGACCTATAGTGAGGGGAGAACCCAAGCTGTATCGGCCGCCTCGACATAACAAGGGCGAAAGGTTAGACGGGGGGATCCATTCACTGGAGTAAAAACAAAAACATGACCTATCTTACAGAAGCAGAAACAACCTAACTCTGATGTACAGATTTTACGTTTTGACCGATTTTCCATTTCTCCGCCGTCTGCTGACCTGGATTGTCGTGTATCGTCGCACCCGGACATGACATCAGTCGGGACACCCAATCAGTGCAACACTTCTAGTAGCGACGATGATTTATCATGATGTGACAATATTGATCCACAATGGCGGCGATCTTCATCATAGAAACGCATACATTCCCATAGGCGGAACCCGGATGTAGACAAAGTAACTAAACAGAGAACCCGTATGAAAGCACAAGTGAAGAGCAACAGATCCCCTCTCTCCCAATGAACAACGACATTTTGTCAGGTTTAAATTGTCGACTCAGTGCGGACGGACAGGTAGAAATGATAATTCTATTGTGTCAAATATTCTCTATAAGCTCGTTCGTCTTACGTGTTTTGAATTCTTTGTCACGTTATACATAATTTTCCCTTTAATTACCAATTAGGTCTGCGGCAAGGCTGTCATCTCATACCCCCTGTTAATTGGTTAAAAAAGGGAAAACGTCAAGGCATTAAAGTTGATCGGCTGGCATATCTGTTGTGTGTCTGACCGCTCGTCCAGATAGTGTGTAGTTAATGGCGCGCGAACCACATCACAACTCCACCACGGTCTTGTGTAATAACGCCCATTAACCGCCACAAACGATAGAATCACGTTTGATGTATACGCTCGTTGTTTTAACGTTTATTAGCGTACGATAACCTGATACCTGAGATTCACCTGTACCTGAACAATGTTATGGACGTTTTGCTGGACCACACGTTAATGCGAGGAAAAGCAGATATTAGCTGCTATAAAGTTGTTATTTGCACGTACAAGGACGCGGATATTCAATTTTACGTACAATATAAAAAATAGTTCTTTTTCTCTATATTCTTGTTTAGTTAATATGATCACAATATGTCGCTAACATTAACTTATTTTTTAAGGACAATCTTTAAAGGCTATACAAATATATAGATACACATATTTACAGTTTACCTCCCGAGTTTCCATACACAATAATGGAAATGAAAACCTTTCTGCGTGAACCGGTTTTCGCAGCGGAAATTGTTAAACTAATATGCGCATGCTTAACGCGAACATGCGTATTACGTAGTACACATTTTTATTTGTCTCAGGGTCACACATGTATTGAGCACATTATCTGGGTCGTGCGTCTTCCTAGTACAGAAACTCTAAGCTGTACCTATAACCTATCGTAATGTAATATGTATGATTGTAATAAATAGCACTGTTCTCCAATATTCAGTGCATTTTTTACGTGAAACTTGAAGCCAAAGTGAAGGTCATCGGTAGTATAGCAACGGATGATAGTGAACACCTTATGGTATAGGGTGTACGGTTCGTTTTTTATAGAAACGAATTTTAAATGATTCTATTAGTAATTTCCATGTCAAAAGTTGAAAGTAGACTTTAACGTGGCTGTTATGATTTACATTGATATAAGAAAATGTCGATTTAAAAAAAAGAACCTATTTTTGCTACAGATACACTACATCGTATATTGCGTATGTCTTTGTCATTTGAGTCACGAATTTTCACAAATGTACATCAGAAATACCTTTCATGTGCCGTATCACAAAGCAACTGATCTGTGAATTCTGCCGAATTTTTTTTTGTTCGTGCTTCCTGGAAGAAGATGCCAAACGCTGTTGACGGCAACAGTAGAGACCCATCCGATAAACAAAATTATTAACGCTTTACATTTATATATAAACCACTTTACAACATTTATGTAACAACTTATTTCAACTTACATAAATCACTCTTGTTGGCCTGGATGTTAGCGCGCGGGGTTGTAATGTTAGAGGAAACCGGAGTACCTGGAGAAAACCCACGTGGTTGGGCAGGTGACCTCATACCATTTCACGTCCAATCGGGGAATCGAACCCCGGCCGCCTGCGCTAAAAGCAAGTGCGCTGTCCACTGCGCCATCCGACTACTTTTACATATATTTTAGTTTCAAGTTTCAACTTGTTTTTTTCAATTCCGAATGCAATACAGCATATAGGTTAAATGTATACATAATACAATATACATATTGCAATGCTCAAGATGGCGAAGGACACTTCCATATCAGCGTTTATCACACTATATTGAATACATACTTTGATGTGAAGTCGGATCAGATCACGTGATTATCTCCCTTGCTATGATATGACATGACATGGCGTATTTTGGACACAATATCTGTATTGCAATGTGGATGATGTGTCTAACACAGTAACGACACAGTCTGACAGCTCGGAAACAAGATAAATCGTCGTCCATCACTTTATTAGTGACATTAAAATGTGTCGGGGTGGAAAAAAGACCGCTACCCCGCTATTTGTGAAGACAGATAGTTAACTACATTGAGGTGTCTTTACCTTGGGCCGACGGAAGCCGTCAGATATAGTGATCTCAACAAGGCCCTTAACCTCACGTGAAATTTGACAAGATGGCGATCTTTGTTGGCGTCGCTGAAACGTCAGCGTTTTGTATTGGGCCGATACACATCTGATGGGATGATGGCGAGCTCAAAGCTTAATTTAAATGTTCTTCTTTCATGTAACTAAACCCAAAGAAAATAATACATCATGTCGGACAAAAGTTAAAAAAAATAAACTGATCAACCGACCAGGGTTTTTACAAGAATACACGAGCATGTGTTAGTATTGTGTCCCTCATTTACATATGTTAATGATGTTTTCATTCCGTAATTGTTCGCTGGTGAACGTTACACAACACAACCTTCAACTTGTTTTCAATGTTTTATTGATATACAGTACCATGATACTGCAAAACGTTATGGAATGTTTTAAAATTTGTGAGTAAATTCTCGACATTGCTTGACGGATTTCGATCTGTTCTAGAAACACACACGCACACTGTATATAGTATATATTGTAAGCCGCTCTGACATTGTACTTATGTGTACGAATACAATCACAACCCAAATTCCCGTGTGATCCGTTGTTATGATAAATCACATAATACGTCTTATACTACTCTGTCGGTTGAGGGTTGTAGGTTGGGGAACCCAGTCTGTGGAAACAGAAAGTGAAGAAAAACTAAAGGTCATGGGAAGAGGATAAAAACGCACGTGACTCCTCAAGGTCGTGATTAGAGGTCATCAATAAAAAATGCATCCTTTATTCTGAGGCGTGACTGTCGGTTCCGTATCGAAAGCTGTGTATACACATAGATGCCTGTTAGGCAGCACCTATATCGTTATCAAGCGTCTGGGCGATCACGAATTGAAGTTCGTCAGATCACGTTTTATTGAGATTTTCTGATATATTACATACATAGATCATATGTACAAAATGAATGTATAATGTTAATACAACATGTGTTAAGGACCCCTATCACACCGCAGATTAAACACTTGAGAACTCCACGATAGTTTTTCGTATTTCGAGTAACCTCCCCTTCATTTCGTTTGATGTCCATGTAACTGAAGTGCAATATTGGGCCAGGGCACCTCCGTAGAGGGATTGGATGGTTAGAGAGACAGTATAACGATCTGATGTCAATGGTTCGAATCCTGCTCTGGCCCGACTGCATTTTACACTCAGAAAACTGTTGTTGGCTGTATATCTATCCATTTTTCGTCCGGTGAAAGGTTCCGCAAGGTATGGTTTCCATGTCAGAAAAGCTACAGTCATGCCGGGGAGAAAACATTCACTGTGTAGTAACAGTTTTTGACAGTGGTTCAAGAATCATTAAATATTGCGTATAAGTCGACACGTGGAATACTGACAATATTTAAACATATACATGTATATGGAAACAGTCACTAAATATTTACTGTTATTGTCGTTTATAACGATTTAGATCGTTTGATGTTTTTATTGTTGGCAATCTGGACATGACGTCAGTCTAAAGAGATATAGAAAAGGGCGCATGCGAACACAGATCAATTCGGCAAGTGAATTAAGATCAGCAGTCAAGAATGGCAAGAGGTAAACACCGAATACCGTTCACTGTCAAGTCTACTATCTAGTCCGACGAGAGGATACGTTTATCCTTACAAACCAAGGAAGACAAAGAACACCACAGAGAGAAAACTTGATAGGCGTACCGAACTGTAACTTAAAGAGGGGGGTCGAACATAGAGCATCGACAAGGTGGGTCGAACACAGTACGGTTGGTTGAAAATGAAGCATCAAGACGATGGATTAAGCTACCATTAACCAACTGAGTAGAAAATAGAACATTAGCCATAGAACGTCACCAAGGTGGATCGAATATAGAACACTAGCAATCTGGGTCGAACATAGAACGTCACCAAAGTGGTCGAATACAGAACACCAGCAGTTTGGGTCGAACGCAGAACGTCACCAAGCTAGATCGAAAGCAGAACGCTAGCAAGGCTGGCGTACAAGGAAGATAAACGAGGCTGGTCGAATGCAGAATGCAACCTTAGCTGGTCGAATAGATGACTGAAAAAAATGGCCGAAAACACAAGGAATAATGTGAATTAAACACAAGCCAGGTGGTTCGAACATGGCAAACAATTACATGGAACAATTGGTATTCGAAAAAGAAAAAGAAAACATTATCGAAAACTAATTGAAAGGGAATGATAAAGATTTAAATACCGTGTTTTTTAAGGTCACACATGTGCGACATTGCCTTTGTTTACATATAATGTTATCATAATAGGCATTATTAGAAAGTTGTTTAATAAACTACGACCTACATATACGACTTTCCCTATTATCCCCACAATACCATGATTGACAGTTTCAAATAGTGCTCTACGTGTACATCAGAGCAACACAAAGCTGCCAATAGCTCTAGGTATACTACACTCGACATGTACAGATGTTTTCTAATTTTCTTGGCAAATAAAATATACGCGTTTTCGGCCTATTTTGGTTTGTCAACACTATAAATAATTCAGTTTCGTCAGTATCAGAAGAGGTTTAAACACGTGTTGTGTTGGCGTGTCTGTTGTCATGTTGTCCCAAGTCCAATAGTACACGTGTTAGCCATTACTCATACAAACTAGTACGACTTGTTAACTTGAGTTCTCGTTATTTCTCGTGCGGTCTTTGTGTCTTTATCACCGATCAATGGTTTATAATACACCAGTAACAATTTGCCAAAGTACGCTGACGCGCTTATCTGCTGACAATCTGCCCTTTGTATGTAAAGAGTAGGGCTCGAACACCTGTTTCGAGGCCCTTTTTGACAGATATATATCATTTCTCGCAGCTGATAGCAATTGTAGTCGATTCGCCCTTGTATTTGCTAAATACAGGTATTTTTCTGCTCCGACAATGGGCATTTTTGTCGGTTTCAAATGTTATTTTTTCAGTAATAATACCGACAAATTGTTAAATTTGATACCTTCGAGACTTGACATTTAGGAATGATCTTTTAACGAGTTACTCGAGTTTAAAAAGTCAACACTTTGAACATCTCACCCGTCAGAACTCTCCATTCATAAACACGAGCTAATGTACTCACTTATATCTTTGACAAAAAAGTGCGATTCAATTACACCGGAAGTCAGATTACGTCTTCAAATAGCTGTTGCGTACAGGTGATCTAGATTTGACGAACATACATGTACTTTCTGTATTAAAATTAATGACATTTTCAGATTAGATAGTTACAGTGCAATGAAAAAAATGTAAAAGAATATAACAAAAACTCATGGTTAAGACCACACATGGAAGACAGGTGAAATTATGATATCCAAATAATGAAACAGTTTTATAATCATTTTAATTGCAGAAAGAGGAGGCACGGTCGTCTAGTGGTAGGACACCGGGCTCATGCCCGAGTGGTTGCGGGTTCGAGTCACGGCTCGGCACTGTGTTGTATCTTTGAGCAAGATACTTTACTCCGCTTGTTCCAGTCAACTCAGCTGTAAATGAATACGTGGTTGGGCAGTGCTAGAATTGTTGAATGCTAGCTGTTAGCGCCGAAATGGCAGCACCGGCTGTATGCTCCCCAGGGAGTTGAGAAAGGTATTGGCTGGTTGTAAAGGCCCTATAACCACGGATAATAATTTGTACGACGACCTACGAACTAGGTTGTGATAAAGCGGTATATATAGGAACCTCGAATTATTATTATTATTACAAGGAAGGCAAAGTGACCACATCAGGACTGGACTCTTCCAAAAGTGACATCATAGACGAAGAAGATTGACAAGAAGAGAATACCGAAGTGTCAACAAAACCGTTCGTTGAATACAAAAACGATAACACTATATTAATATAGCAAAATATGATCAACGGAGATTTGCACGGAAACAATGTTTACAAGAAAGATGAACGCAAACCCCACACAGATAATTGCATATTTACAATTTACTAATAGAGTATGCCAAAAATAATTACACTGCATCATACAATTGTTTCGGCCCTCTAGGACTCATCAGTGATCCAAATAGCCTAGGCTACTGTTGAAAGAGGGGGACAGGTGTGTATCAGGACACCCCAGCAAACCTTGAGGACTAAACATCCACAAGCAGAGTCTACCACCTTGTATATTGAAAGAAGAACGTAACATCCGCGATATCCAGGGTTACGCTCACTTTCCTCTCCCCTGGAATCATCCCCGATATCCAGGGTTTACGCCACTTTCGCTCTCTGCACCCCTTGAATATGTCATAACAAAATTGAAGGTTCGGTGTATGCCACCTTGTGGGTCAGACAAGAAGACTAGTTCGATCCTTTGATGTACATCAAAAGAATATCGCGGTCACGCAACAGTAAAAATTGAGTCGGGCGTCTCTCTTTTGTAAGTATCAATCTAGCGATTGGTCAGTTGTTGTTACCCAAGACATGTTTATGTGTG
>JAUMHH010161937.1:0-17477 GCA_032359455.1 Chlamys rubida | reverse complement strand
TCCGCCAGGATTTATACCCGAAATTGTTACATTTATAAACGGTCAAACCGGTTGTTCCGCATAAACGAACATGCCCCAGGCCACAGTTAAAGGGAGGTAACTTCAGCTGCAGATCGGTACAAATATTGATTTATTTCACGATTTCTACGTTTCAAAATTATCTCATTAACCATGCGCAAAGAAGATATTGTATTCCGTCTGATTTTATGACAATGTTTTATTTGACATTTCCTTTAGTTGATGAGATACTGCTTAACATGTCGACATGTTCTCGACGTACCGTAGTGACAAAAAAGTATGAAGTGGCTCTTTTACATTTAAGTGCATGAAAAAGCAACTTCAACCAAGGAGGTATAATTGGATTCACATAGTTTTACCAATGTTTTAAGACTTCTAAACTTGAACTCCGACAGGGGAATACATCTTTAACACACGGGCACGAACAAGTATTTTTTCCTCATAGCATAGATTGTTTGCATAAAATTGTCTTCACAACTTCATTTTTATCTATGACGTCATTTTATTACGTTACGACGTAATGTCACTCTCTTCGTTCTGACGTCACATTAATGTCAGCGTCACGTGATGTACTCTACGAGTTATAATTATTTCTTATACAAAAAAAAAGGGAAACAGTTTTCCTGAAAACGTAAAAAAAAATATATTTATCCCATCCTCAATGCATAGCATGTCACAAACAATTTACAGTAAAACAGTTGTTTTTAAATTGCATTGACCTTCAGCCGACAAGATATTTTGTTTTAAATATTATATAATAGATCTCAAACCTTTTTTCGAAATAGTCAATATTTATACAATTCTAACCGACCTAAAAAATGTAACTCTGTTCAAAAAGATAAAATTAAACATAACCACCTTGACTTTTCAAGCTGACGTGTCTTTTACCTTTACGTGCAAGCACACTGTCTTAATATTGAGTCAGGACGTTACAATGCCGTCCCAAGAGACCAAAGAATGTGTACTGTCTGTAACAAAAATGATGTAGAAGATGAGATGCATTTTATACTACTTTGTCCAGCTTATTCTGATTTAAGAAATACATATTTAAAACAATATTATTATCGACATCCTAGTGTTTATAAATTGATTGAATTATTTTCATGTTAAAATGTCAGATCTTTAAGTAAACTTGGTAAATATTTATTGCATGCAACTGCCAAAAGAAAAGCCCTTGTGGGTCAGTAAAAATTTAGTCAGTTAAATGTGAACCATGAATTATCCTGCGCCATCTTGTATATTGTACTTTAGTATGAACCATGTGTGATGTAACTGTATAACCTATATGCTGTATTGCATTTGGTAAATAGAAAACTTGAAACTACTATACATGTACACCAACGGCAACGCTTACCAGATGTACAATATCGACGACGCTTACTAGATATACAACAGCGGTAAAATTCATTTGTATACCTCTACTGTATTTTCCCCATATAAAAACAATTCGATAACAAGTCCTATTTCCCTGAAATCGCTCAAATCACTCCATCTGGGAACTACACCCTCCCCAAAATAGCACTACTCCCTGTAAAAAAGAGGACTTCTCCCTCGTAGGCGGAGTCTATAAAATTTCAACCAATGAAAACATTTGGTAAGTGGGGTGTTCTCCGTGACGCGGAGTGACGTAATATTTTAAAAGTTATAAACAACAGTCAAAATGACTGTCGACATTGGCCGCTTTTTACCAGGATGTGATAATTTTACCGTTTTAATTGCTTTAAGAATTCAATTAAATATACTCTTTGTGAACAATGGGTTCAGATTGTCAGGTTCACGTGTTCATTGGTTGACAATGTAGTTATATTTTGTTATAAAAAAAAGATCTGTGATCATTTATTTTTTCTCCAAATTGTAATATTATTTTCTCTTTGAAATTGTTTAAAGAATTCTATTATTCAATTCATTTGTTAAATTGCCTTACTTTGTTTCGTTATAGAAAAACAGTTATAGAATGAGTATGAGGGAAATAGCAAATTTAAGGTCCCCCTAAGTGAAAAACTATTTCCTGGGGAGGTGAAGCCGCCGTCTCGGGAAATAGTTTTTAGATATGCTATTTCCCCAGGTTTTAAATATCCTTTTTCCTCATTCTATAACTGTAAATATTCTACATGTTCAGTAGCGGTAACGTTCATTATATATATAATACAATACCGAGAACGCTTAGTTGAATTATAACAGTGATAACATCCATAAGATCCACATTAGCGACAAAACTCACTAGATATAAAATAACAAACAAG
Organism: Chlamys rubida; assembly: GCA_032359455.1. NCBI lineage: Eukaryota > Metazoa > Mollusca > Bivalvia > Pectinida > Pectinidae > Chlamys > Chlamys rubida. Next base: position 15,216 of record JAUMHH010161937.1, on the reverse strand, counting down.
TGCATAACAGTTCACGTATAACTTTATTTCTTTGGTATCTATCACATGTGTTAATAACACACCGTGAATTAAAACAGTGACACTTTTGGGATTTCATTACACAAACAGTCCAACTTTGCAACGAAAGGGGTATTGCACGAATCCTCGAATATTCTACATGTTCGTTTACTTGTAAGTCATAATGGTCAACGTGATAATGTGTGTAGTAGGATCACGTGGTAATGTGTGTAGTAGGATCACGTGGTAATGTGTGTGGTAGGGTCACGTGGTCATGCGTGTGGTAGGGTCACGTGGTAATGCGTATGATAGGGTCACGTGGTAATGTGTGTGGTAGGGTCACGAGGTAATGCGTGTGGTAGGGTCACGTGGTAGGATCACGTGGTAATAAGTGTGGTATGGTCACGTGGTCATGCGTGTGGTAGGGTCACGAGGTAATGTATGTAGTAGGATCACGTGGTAATATGTGTGGTAGGGTCACGTGGTAATGTGTGTGGTAGGGTCACGTGGCCATGTCTGTGGTAGGTTCACGTGGTAATGTGTGTGGTAGGGTCACGTGGTCATGTGTGTGGTAGGGTCACGTGGTCATGTGTGCGGTAGGGTCACGTGGTCATGTGTGCGGTAGGGTTACGTGGTAATGTGTGTGGTAGGGTCACGTGGTCATGTGTGTGGTAGGGTCACGTGGTCATGTGTGTGGTAGGGTAACATTATATAAATGTGCAGAAATCTTTGGCGTAGGTTGGCGATTCAAAATGTCGGACAACATCAGATGTTTACAAGCACTTGTACATTACACTGTGACATACAGAAACCAGTGTAAATTTACCGGCACGAGGAGACACTTGTAGCTTGGTGAGGTGTTGAGATTGTTGTGGGGGAAAAACAAATAGAAAGGAAGTGTGAAAGAAAGCTCAGAAAAAGAAAACAGATGAAGAATGGACGGATCGAAAGAGGAATATTTACAACAGACAAAGAAAAACTTCAGTAAGAACAGACAGAAAGAAAACATTTCATCAACAAGATCATACAATTAAGTCCGATCCAAATAAAATTATTTTGATCGACATTTTAAGCGTAAATATACAAAATGATCAAATCACAGTCAGCATCACGTGGCTATATATAATAATTGCACGTGTCGGATAAAGAACTATTTACAAACATTTGCGTTTAGTGTGCACAGTTCCCGTGTTTGCCATAGCAGTACACAAGGGACTTACAGGACAATGTACAATTACAGACCAACAAATTTAAAAATAACACAGAAAAAAACCTATGTAGCAATGGACGTCTCGACGGTTTACCTAAATTACCACCTGGCCGATGTATCTCCTGACAGTGGTTAAAAACTCAGGTAATCCAAGAAAAAATCATTTCGGATATTTACTAGATCATCGGATATAACTCAGTGACATTGTTTATTATGTGTTCTAGACTGAGATTTCTGACGAACATCAGACACACTGTAATATGTTAATGTTATTAACAGCTAAACCATCATCAGCTACCAGTTCGAGCCATAGGAATATTCCATTCCAATGGGAAATAAGAAATATATATTTTTAAGAAACGAACAACATGTTATGAAATCTTTGCAAGCGTATCCATCATATCTATGCTCACAACATTGTCACGTTGTATTGTCATAAGTTCGACAAATCGAACCAAACGGAAGTGTGCATTAAAATGTCAACACCGTCAAGACTAGTTCATTCTCGATGTCATTGTGTGAGAAATGTGACTCGCCACCGCTTCTGACTAGATTTATCCACAGTCATATACATAACAGTATAGCTTCTTCAATATCCATGAGTTAAACTTCCGCTCCAGAATGGTCTGTGAGGTATGACGTCACTTCCGTAACTATGTCTTTGATCAACATGAATACCGAACATCTTCATGTGCTCATTGGACGGGCTCAGCAGGCTAGAATGGCGGACAACAATCGGGGAAAACCCACGATGACGAGGCGACATCATGACGTTCTGGGGTGAGATCGGCGACAATGCTGCGTGCGCAGATAACGGAAATGACATAAGTTTCGGTGAATAGAAAGGCGGAGATCTGTCAAATGATGGACTCCCTAATGGTTCTCTTGGGAAATCTTGAGAAAGTGTTCTCGGATCTGAGTCTAATGAACGCTTAGGTGTTGATTGCGTTAGTCGTGATATACTGAAATCGGAGGACGGTTTTCGCACTTTTCGGCTGTTTTCTGTGTTTTCCAGAGTAACACATTCCGAACATTGTCGGGTGGGCGATGTACTGGAGCCTACAAACGCTTTACCGCATCGCATGCACTCATCTTGTGTGTCGCCTGCAAAGAAAGAATAGAGAGTCTTAAAGCATTGTAATATAATCCGGTCCGACGACGGGTCGACAACCGGAAGTGGCAATATCTAATTGACACGTATGGACTCTGACATCATCCGGATACTGTATCGTCGAGTACGTGTTATATAAAGTAGTCTATATCTGATTGGTCGGTCTACCGGAACTCTACGTGAATACGTAACTTAATTGCTTGTCACTTGAGAAGATTGTTTCACAAAATATAGAGGTGAAAAGTTCACCAATGTATTATCTCGGCGTAAATTTATCATCTCGGTGTCAACATTAAATTCGTCCTGTTTTTTCTTTAATATAGCAAACTATTTCTGTCCATGCAATGAATTTTTGAAAATTCATTTCGTTTTAAAAAGTTTATTGAATAATTTATACTTACTCTCATGCGTTTTCATGTGTGTCTTTAGATTACACTGGAGCGCAAACTTCTTGGCACAAAGGTAGCATTCGTGTGGCTTGTCTCCTGAAAACAGAGCGTCAACATGATGTTAGTATTATACCATAGTCACCCCTTAGTTTATGAGTCATTGCTGGTTGTAATTTTGAATAGAAGTAGTATTTACCCAACACTGTGTTAATTGAGTTCAGTATTATAATTGTAATTAGGATCTAAAACAACCTGCACTTTTTTTTATCTTTGCATCCATGACCAACAAAACGAAAAGAGATTTATCAACGCGGCACAATAATGCACACATTTAATACTAATATAAATATACTGGCCCAAACACGGTCAAGGTTTAATTGATGTGAAAACAATAGGAGGTATGACGTCATAACTGACGTCATAAGATCGACTTTTCGTAACATGGGTCAGAATTGCTGTAACTTTACATTATGTCAACAGCTAGGACAGAAAGGGCAAGAAAGAGATCGCATGTCTTTTAGCAGCGAGTTTTTATGACGTTTTTTCCCCGTCACAATGGTTGATATGTACATGCAGTATTTACCATACATGTGAGTTTGTATTATTACATACGAGCTTCAACGTGTCATACAGGTATATAACTTATATGTATGTTTACCTGAGTGGAGGAGTTGGTGGTTCTTTAAGTTCGTCTGTTTACTGAAGCCGCGGTTACAGATGTCACACTTGAAGGGCCAGGAACCGTTGTGGACGTACATGTGACTTCGGAGGTCCCCGGGGGTCGGGAAAGACTTGGAGCACAAAGTACACTTGTGAGGCTTCTCCTGGAAAAAGCATGTATGTCTTATAAACCAAGCCGTGCTGTTACCCAAAAACTAGGCTTACAGAAGGTCAAAAAAGTGTGCAGAACACGAATTAGAATATGTATCCGTTATCTTGTATCTGGTTTCACATTCATACATTTTTGTTAACACGTCATTCTAGTATTCTCTTGATCTAAGTCGAATCATTCGGTTTAAAAATACAGACAAGCAAACTAACAATGTTAACCAGATCGAAATATAGAAACTTATCTAAACCTCGTTATTTCTGCTTTCTTTATTAACAAACAATAAAATTGAAATTTCATTAGTGAAACGCAGAAGTCGTCATTTAATGACAAGGACAGGAGTAAAAAATGAAAACCGGAAGTGTGAATAGAGTGACTTACCTTGTTGTGCGTCATCCGGTGATAGTAGAGATTGGAGCTGGCGGTAAACCGTTTTCCGCACACCTTACATTGGTGTGGTTTCTCACCGCTGTGGATTCTCCGGTGAGTGTTGAGGGAGCTGGACGTGGAAAACGCCTTCCCACATACATCACACGCATGGGGCTTCTCACCTGGAAAGTAGACAGACATTTAAATATTCACATCGTAATGTAATTCATGAAAGATATATATGAAAATTTCTTAAAAAGCAAAGAAAATGATCGATTAACAGTGTACATGTTATTTGCAAAAGGAAATAAGGTTTTAAAATAATTTTACAAAAAAGTAGAATATGCGTAAAATAAACCCTCTATTTTATCACATCAGTTACTAAGATTTCATATCAATACACGCACCTGTGTGCACGCGCATGTGGCGCTTCAGAAGTGACGGTCTGTCGAACTTTTTCCCGCATACGTCACATGGTAACCACGTCCTCTCGCGATTTCTCTTGCCGACGCGTGACGTCAAAAGGGCCCCCTGCTCTGGGCTGCTATTTGTGGTTGTGTCCGATTCGCTTTTTGTCTAGAAGAAAAAAAGAAATTATAATTATATATCTTCAACTTTCTTTGCCTGGTGTGGCTAGAAGGAAAACACCATTAGATAACTTGACAAATTATTACAATATCAAAATACCGTCATATAACACTGAAAACCCCTCCGTCTTGTTGCGAAAATGTATTCTATTAATTCATCACAAAATAATTGGTTCTTTTCAAGTTTCAGTTTTATTAAAACCAGGAGAAATATTAAATTGCTAATTACCTGATCTGATTTATCACTCTCCTGTTCACTCATGACGTCACTTAAACTTGATCGACAGTCGTCCTCTCGTGTGACCGGTGACGTAAACATCCCACGTGCATCCATAGACATCGGTGATATCAAATCCTTACTGTCATCTTTAGGCGCTGAAACAAGCAAGTAATCGATGCTATTTAAATTGCTAGGCTAAAACTATTATGACGAACACGGTGATCACTCTTTCTCCTGGACCACTCTTTGTATGACATTTAAACAAATTCAACAAAATTACGAAATCAACTTAGATCAATGCAAAATCAAAATGTGGAAATTTCAAGTAAATATATTTCAATGAACTTACCGATTTCGGGTGATTGTTCCTGTTCCGGAATTTCCCTTGATATCACTTCCGGTTCCGGTTTCGGGGCTTCCTCTTCTCCATCAAAGAAGACGACGATTGGATCATTGGGTGTCACGTGTTTTACCGCCTGGAACACTGGCTCGCCCTTGATATTCACCGCCACAAAGTTAACGTCATCAACTTTGGACGAGGATTTGACGAAACGGACCCAGTTACAATGACGGACAGACGTTTCCTCGACATCGATGATTTCATCGTAACAGCCAAACTTGTATCGTATCTGAAATAGAAAGGGGACGTTTTATTGACATGTTTACAGTTTAGCTCTTCATAAGTTGTTTTTTATTCGAACAGAAGTCATTGACAAAGATTGGGTGCAAATGTCAGAACCATTAGAAAACGGATTGAGTTTTCGAAACCTTTCTAATGTATGTATTTACAAGCATCACAAGTGGCCTTTCGCTAGATATCTCATGTTCCTAAAAGCTTCTTGATTTTTACCAGGTATTCCAACGATCAAACGAAATAGTGTTACCCCCGAACAGATTCACATTAAAAAGTTAACTACTAGTTGCTCATAGAAATCAATAAATTGACAAATACAATCACTATTTCCGTCTTTTACAAGGCTATCGAATTCCGCATTAGAAGAAAAACTTACGATTTCAATTTCATTTATCCAAAAAAGATGCATACACAGAAAATTAATTCTTTTCAGGGGTAATAACAAGGTTTGAATTCTGGTAATTGTCTAAATTACAGACACGCTCTCGTCTTCAACACCAAATTTCTTTTATCGAAATAGAAAATTTATTAGACTTTAATCTCTAGGCCACTGACACAAAGGACGACGGACATGACGGTAGCCACGGTCAAATTGGCCGGAGTCTCGTTTATCAGTAGGCCCGATTGGTCACGCGCCACACGGCTAGCGCTACAAATTGTTATCGTAGGGAGAGAAGTGGGCGAGGAGAGAGTAAGGGACAGGAGGGGGAGGGGCGACCTGTTAAACAGATAATAACACATGCTACCTCATGTTTCGGTTAGGACTAGCACGTGCTGGTCACTCGAGTGTCGTTAATCACTGCTGTGTAGTAATATCATCTGACGTGGGACCCACGCAAACGATAATTTATTACGAAAAAGTGACGTATTAAGAAACAAAATTTAAAATATATTTGTTTTTTTTAATCCTTTATGTTGAATGGTGCAAAAAAAAGCTAAATTTGATTGACATCGCTCCATACACTGTGTCTCCAGAGTTAAGGGTACACCACAAATAAACACCTATAAACAAAACATATTTCTCTTCCTTTTTTCAATTATGAAAACAACGTTTTTGGAGCGTCTTCAATCCCGCCTAAATTCATTTAAATCCAAATTCTACACGAGACCTATGGTCAGTTCTTGACCTTTGGTCCGAGACAAACAACAGCTGTATGTGAAGGTCAGAGCGGGTAAGAGATGGTCAGACCTCCCCGGGACGGACGTATTTAGATCTCTTTGAAGCTGGTCGTCTGCTCCTAAGTCACCATAACGTTAACTAAAGTTGTGTCCACCGGTAACAGATGTGCTGGTCGTGTGCGCTCCTCGTGTTACGTCAACTGACCATTGTCCGCTATTGTTGAGTACAACCGATTTAAAATTTCATTCAACGTCTTGGTTAAAGCAAGCATCATCCAGTTCATGGCGGATTTGATTTCAAAAGAACAAATTACCACTCATGCGCACTGGCGCTGCGCCAAGTTACACAATGCCAACCAATTAACGCGTCCATCACAACTGTGGAACTCTTTTGTTAAGGAGGCTCGATTGTGTGCCTCAAACATTACAACAATTTAATTAAACATTGATGAGACGTTATTGCCAGTCAACGAGAGCTGTATCGCTTTCATTATGTCACCGTCAATGACGATTAACGTCGAGGGGCCATTATTTCAAGTGGTCAGTCGAGTAAATCGCTTTTTATCCGGCCATTTTTCAATGACCACTCGTACGACTACAGCTACTATGCCTACTACGCTTAGCCATTATTTTAAGTGTAACCAATTCAGTAAAGCGCTTTTCGTCTGGCCATTCGTCAGTAGGTACTTCAGTGGTCAGTTATGGGGCAAAAGGCGACTCTGGACAGTGGCGACTGTCAGTGTGACTGGTCAGTGTTTCCTGTTACACGGATTGACCATTAATCACGAGGTGATACCTAGGTTGAGTGGTAACTACCAATAAAACGATACAATAGTCACATAAGTAGGGGTTAATAGTTCCGTTGGCCAGTCGATACTACCGGGATAGCGGACCCCGGGATGAGAGAAACATGGAGATGAGGGGATCCCGGGGATGAGGGAAACTTTGGGTATAAGGATCCCTTAGATGAGGGGATGGGGCTGTGATTTCAATGCAATATCAAACATTATTATTTTGATATATATACGATACGTATATTTACTTACTGTCATATCGCATAGTTTGGCTTAATTGAGGTTTTATTTCACTTCACCGGGATACTGCTTTAATTGCATTTTTTTTCAGAGAGAATCGGGGAGTGGAAGTTTATTTTAAGTTTATTATGTCAGATGATATTCAAATCGTACTAAAAACATTTCTTATCTTCATTACATCAAACTACTTTTATTACATGGAGTAACCACATAGGATGTTAGCAACAATTTACTTTGTACAGTGTGAACAAGACAATGTAGTATGTCCTTACACAACAACATTCCGTAATCCGTTTAGTGTGTCCGGATTCCGACCTCTGTCATTAGTGTTTCGCACGTGCTTCCTTATCGACTTACGTTATCAAAGGGCAAGTGTTTACATAAGTAAGATGATGTGTGTGATTATACGTTCGGGTTACAAACATCGACAAATTATATCTGTTTACAACTCTTTATACACTAACCAGATACACACTTATCGTGGTTGATAACTACACGGCTAATTGATACCCCTAGTCAATATAACCGATGTATTAGTTTTCAAAATATCGCGCCTGTTTCTGCGTCAGCTTCTGAAACCGCGCAAAAGTTTTCTTGGAAACGATAGCCTTTCTGCATCTTTTGATACTACTTTTCGAAAAAAAAAGTTATTTAGTTAATCTATATGATATTGTCTGACTGCATTGCGATCGAGATTCCCATATACTGTCAACGCTATCGATCAAGAATTTTAGGGGACATTTTTTTGGTAAAAGTTATATCAGTTTTCAAGTCGTCTTTCAGTCTTCAATGTGACTAAATTATCGAGGGAAACAAAAAGAAAAAATATATACAGTATAGTAATGTACCAAAGAATGACACAGTTTTAAATGTTGTTGAAATAAATCGGTTGTCCATATGAAAAAAAAAAAAAAATCGAGGCTCTGTCGAGTACGGTCGGGAAAACTGAGAACCTACTTACTAATAATCAAAGGTGAGAAAGAGAATCTAATTTGATTTGAAGTATTTCATACACTATACCTATGTTGTATAACAGAACTCGGGTATTCTTATTCTCTATGTCCCTATAATCGTCAGGGTGATGATTGGCTGCTGCTGTAATTAAAGTGCTAAGTGGTGTCCGGCCACGTCCGTAATTATAGTCCCGTCACGGCGCGCGGTTCTCACCTCTAGGACACACCTGAGAGGTGTTTCCGTCCACTTCATTATCGAGTGATTATCGCACGTGGGCTAGTCTAATGTGACGAAGTGCGCTAACGAACCCCTTCACCGACAATGAGCCACACGGTACCGCGTGTTGTTCACACAGTATTACAAAAAGCATATTTGTCAACAGTTCAATAGCGAAAATATTTGTAGTGAAAAACAACCGTTTAATTTTTACGTTGCCCTGCGAACATTCCTGTTGAAAATTCCACTTTTTGTATTTGCATGACTGTGATTTTTTCGGAATGTGTTTGACCTTTTGACAGAGATATTTTAATTTATGTAAACGCTTAACAACGAGTGTAGCACGTGCGTGCGTATCTGGTAAACAAATATTGACTTTAAAAGTAAATTAATTGTAGATTACAACTTTAGTTACCTAAATTTTTAGATTTCTATTTGAAACAAAAGGATACATGCGTAGATGTTATTGATAGGCGATTACATGGTACATAGTTCTGGGGGATGATTAAGATCTAACTGATAAATAAACATTTTTGTTTGGAATACTTTAAATGTAAGACGCCCTGTACATAAACATATAATCTATTATATTTAAGCCTTTGTTAAATGATTGAGAAAGGACAAACATACCCGACTAATACCGAGTCTTACATCTTATCTCCCCCTGGGTGATAATTATAATACATTCGTCCGGATTTGAAATTCCGTCACCTGTTCTTTGATTATGCCCTCTCTTTGGGCACGCGCTAGTCGCTATCACACGCGATCGGCAATCGACATTAACATAATTTAGCTAAATGTTTACTACCACGAGGTATTTCATTGGCATTTAAAATAACTAGAACAAAAATAACAAGAATAACGAGAAAAATATCGATACAGTTATTTAGAATAACGGTGAAGCTATCGTATGTATTTTAGAAGTATACACATGAGTCGCATGGCTGCCGTTACACTAAACAAATATAGGGACAAACAAAATAACTCTGTATATTGACAGATTAGAGCGGAGTGGTGATCAGTCCCGCGAGCATTACACAGATTGTAGGGTCGTCCCTAATCCCATCCCTCAGTAAATACCCGCTTTGTTAAATACTGTTTGAAGGGTGTATCATCTGTTTTACCGGGTGGCAATGTTGACAAAACTAATGTGGCCGTTTTATTAGCATTCAGGTACGTAAATATACCTGTACTAGCTTTCGCACCTGTAGAAACGTTAGGTAAATAATAAAGTAGTGCCGTCTGATCATTCAATGTATCACTTTCACACCTGGACAAATCTTAGGTAAATAAACAACTTCTTATTCTGTAGTGAAAGAACGGGACCCATAAGGGGAAACCACTCTTACATGAAACTTAATCATTTATATAATTCTAGCTATGTATATATGGCTAAACGATGCAATTATTCATTTAATTGAAATTTTAAGCTGAAAACGGAAAATAACGATACGTATAAAACTGAAAGCTGAAAACAAGTACACAAAGAATGCTAAAATATGTACGAGTTACCCTTCCATGGCCCCTTACAGGGTCAAAGATCAAAAGCTACCGTCATTATCCCGATGAATGGTATTATGTAAATAATGACAGAGGATAAAGTGGTATTTTACATACTGCCTATCGCAAAGACGAAAGTTCTTTTCCTCATATGATCTTATTTACATACATAAAAAAAATATTCAATTCTATTTTTCCTTAAGAAAATATTTGGAATGTGGAAATAAATGACTGTTTAAACCGCCATAAATATGTCGAAATGAAAATCGCCAAAATCTAGGAGAAAACGATGAGGCTAATTATTTTGTATTGAAATGAAAATGGATTTATATTTTTCCTGGCTAGACATATAAAAGACATGTATACATATATTGAGTAACACATACCCATGTCTTATTTAAATGGTCTTATTTAAATTTAACTTTCCGGAATTTTTTTCTAGCAAAATTTGATATTTTTGTTGCTGGGGTAACGTTATTGGCGCTTTTCTATGTCTACAATAATCGAGAGTAAGTTTTATATAAAACATTGAATCAAACAAAACGATGCCGTGTAAGCCCTGTCTCTTGTCGTACATTGACTGGGCAAAGCTTTTATTTGTGTCGCTTTTAATTCTACGAGCATTTATGTTTTGTTCTTGGAAAGTATTCAGGCATCTTTAACACCCAATGTGTCGTGTCAACGACTGGAGTCGAGAGTTACAGAGCATCCTTTTGATATAGGTGTCCGCGGTAACAGCACTTCTCACTTTCACAGGAAGCTGCGATATGGTTTCTAAATCCCGAAACGGGAGTTTTCACGGATTACGGATTTTCCAGAAACGCGTCGATTGAGTAGGGTACAAAAGATGTCAAAAAATAAGATGACGTGTCTTTTCTCCCTCCATCAATGACTTAACGGCTGAGCTGTGACCGTTTGATAGAGAGCTGTGACTTTTTGTCGTATAATCCCCCGCGTGTTGGAACGCCACTACCGAGGGAGCGAGAGGTAGATTAGGGATCATTGTGCACGTGTCATAGCCCCTAGGGAGTCAGGAACCCTAAGACGGAAGGATTGACTCCGAACGGACTTACTTATAAGATACTAGGATGTCAATTTAGGGACCGTATTGTCCCGTTTTTACCTCCCGGTAATGAAGAGTAGCAGGAATGTTTCACGGGGATGACGTATGTCCGTTACGTAACTTAGTGATAAAGCCCTATTGGTTAATGAGGAAAGTTTCAGAGGTTTTTACCACTGTAATGACGTCACCAACGATCCTTACTTTACCCTTCATATCGTATAGTTGACGTCACGAATGGTCCTAAGTGAACACATCCCGAACAGTTATAGTGACTTTCTATATCTAATAAATAGTTTTATATATTGCTTATAATGAAAATCGTATTAATGCCGTCTACCAAATGATTATAAAATGATATAAAACATTATAATTTTCTTTGTTTTCCTTGATTTTCCAATTGCCGTAATTTAAAGACAATGTATAGACAATGCTGCATATAAATAAGATGATCATATTTAACCTTATGTCGAAAATCCAATTAATTAAAATCAGTATAATCATGGAATTAGATTAGCTATCTAAGTCCGTGGTATAACTACATATCTGTAAGTACTAGCTGTGTGTATCATGTTCCTGAAAACCTACACTTCCATGTGATTTTGTCCGAAATAACTCCCTGATGTTACAATTTCTCTCACTCAGACTAACGCTTTTATGATACCGACATGATCAATAAACAGTTATTACTCGTGTGATAATAACCGATTGATCTGGGGGGTTAATCAAAATGTTTATATCCCTCGGATCAGGTCGGTATGTGTATTTCGCTACCGGATACCGCTGTGGGCGTGTTCCTCCCAGCACGGTGCAGTCAAAATCAAGGGCGCACGGCGTTACTTAATAGAATGCTACACATGCTTTGCATGTTTGTTTAGACTGTGTAAAGGGCGTGAAATTTCTCGCCTTAGATGATAAAGAGGAAAAGGAAAGATGAAAGAGAGTTCCGAATAACAAATGCACTATACGTAACTATAGTCACTCTAGGGTACGCCTGTATAAACAATGTGTTCGAACTTCTTACATATACTATGTACATTACGTATACATTTTGAATATCTAATTATGTATATATATGTAACCTATATGCTGTATTGCATTTGGACATAATAATAAAACTTGTATAAATAAAGTTGTCTGGTTAGTACATTAATTAAAAGAAAATCGTTGTAAAAGTTGAGTAAATTAATATCACACTTGATACTCATTATCTTGTGATTGGCTGGCGATATAAAATACACTCGATGCGCCAGTGCTAGTAAGTACTTTTAATGTTTAATAAGTAAATGTGAGGTATATTTCAAGGCGTTACGTTTTATTGAGTATATATTTATTTCTGTCGACTTAAGTAGATAGAGACAGGTGATATATCTCTAGCCGCTAATTATCACACGTTCTGCCGTTTAAACTTTTACAGCCGATATCATAGTATTCAAACAGACTAAACTAATAACGTTTAAATATCTTTAGTGTGAGCAGAGTCGTACATTATTAATTTGGATAGTTTGTATTTGAGTATATAAGCTTAACAAATATCAAAATAAATATAGACTGTAAAAATGAACAAGAGCGTAAAAAATAATCTATATATAATTATGTTAAACAAAGCAGCATATATTTTTACATTTAAAAATATCAAAATTTCTTTCAGTTAAAAGAATCGTTGGAGGAAGTTTCCTCAAGTGGGCGACAGTTAAAAAATCTCACGTTTAGTAACGTTTTATCTTTAGTAAAAAAAATGTATAGAGGAAAAAAAGCCATAATGTCTTAGGCATTTTCAAATGAGAAAGGATGTATAGGAATTTAAATAAAACCAAATTGTCTTAAATTGTTATAAGACGAAAAATATCTTATGTTAAAAATCTTTATAAAAAAAAACCATTATGTAGCATAACATTACAGAAAACGATAAAATCGAGATTTTTTTTGTATGTTTAAACACATTTAATTTAAGTATTAGGACGATACAATGAATTGTAACTTTTACGAACATACACAGATTACATTTTTTAATAAAGAGCGCTTAAATGTTGTTTTCCTTATTTTACACAGTTAAACCCAGTTTTTCCGTTAAACAGAAGAATAAGAATAAAAATAAATAAATAAAATATATATAAAAAAAAAATGGAAAAAAGAAAGAAAAACTTACATCACAGGCCTCGAGCTTGGAATAGACTTCTAACTTGTCCAGTCGGACGGTTCCCTGGTCCGGACGGAATATGGTTCCCGATGGTATGTGTACATTACTCCAGATATCTACAAACATCTCCAGCACATTCTGTGGGTTCGGATGCAGCGTCAGGACCAGACCGAACTCTTCCGGAATTAATACACAGGCATCCATTTTTACTGTTACTTGTAATTTAGTACTTAAAATTTGTGAAAAACTTAATTGCGACGAGAAAATAATGTGTTTGAAATCTGATAACACATCGTTTCTCTCAGTTCTTTCAAAAGCTTTGGAAGGGCGATTTAAGCCGCAACCAAATAAGTTTTAAAACTTTCGAAACTAATATAATTATACTAAAGTCTGAGAGTATAGATTACAACTGTTTCTCAGAAGTCACCGCGATTGATTTACTACCTCAGTCCATTAAATTCCAAATTGAAATGGCTAAAGTCGCAAACTTTTTTTTTTAGTATCTGAGTGCAATGAGGCAAGTAACATCCAAATTAAAGTTTTCTTTTCGGGAACACTTTCTCTCAGGTGGTCAATGTTGGTCAGTCGCTAGCCTCCGGACAGCGATTATTACAGCAGTGGTCACTTACTAACTACCCTTTCACCTTCCTACTGACCATTATTACTGACTGACCATCGACTGGACATTATAAACGCCCACCCCACACCGGTCAGTATTGTGTGAAAATGATGTAACCGACCGCATCAGTAAGGCGCGCTCTGATTGGTCAATATGGCTCCGGACACTTGTTGAGCGCTGTAGGGGGCTGGACCTTTCACATCGCACAGTGAAAGTTTCAATATACTACGGTCAAAAAATAATTAGCTGTTGGAAATGACCGGAGGGCTTGACCAACGTCCAGTCATCTTCGAATCATGTCAGACAGCTTTCACTTTTAAGAAAATGAAGTTTTGTCTGTGGTTTTTGAAGTAAATCACGGAAATTGAACAATAAATCCCCAAGTGAGCGAGGGTCAGTTCCGTCTGGACATCACATTCCGACACTAGGGCTCGACCTTGACCATCCATTGATACCTTCTGGTATTCTACCTTATCAAATAAGTTTTATTTAAATAAAAAAAAAACTTTTTGCTTATTATGAAAGTGATTAACTCTTGTTGTAAAAGACATCGCTAATTAGTGTATACTTTGTTATATTGTTGAAATCCGATCACTAAGAATGGTGGCATTTCAGGTTTAAACACAGTTAATAAAACAACTTAATCAAGACTGTTTTTGTTGTTTAAAAAGAAAACCGAAATCCAGTGTATAATTGAATGTATCATTATTTCGAATTCAAGTTTTTCTTTCTTTATTACGCCTTTACGATTCGATTTGAAATTGATAAAAAAAACCCACAAAGAATAGCTAAATGGATGAACAAACGTGTTATGTAAATTAACAAACAGATAATTGTATCATCGTTATTCGTTAAAAGTAAACAAATAACGGCACTCGCTGTTCTCTCCGTGACCAAATGAAGTGAGGCTATGTGAGTTGTACTGTAATGATATAATGACCTAGTTGTATTATAAAGATATAATGATCTTCTGTTTCTCCAGGGTTACATTATATTTTCTTCCCTTAGTCAAACAACGCTTGCATGATACATTTCAGCCAAATCTGTTCGCTATTTTTTCAACTTCTTCAAAGTGTAACTTGTACCAATATCTTGTAGACCATATATGCCTACATAGTTATTTATCAAAGCCAATTGTATTGAAATTCAAGAAAGTAATTTGTAGTTTTCGTTTGTCTGCGCACTGTTTAACAATTGAAACAGGAAGATACACTAAGCAGGCTGTTTC